>JAGXCT010035546.1:0-35778 GCA_022495035.1 Philopotamus ludificatus | reverse complement strand
ATATTATCTCAGTTGGATTGAAATTTATAAATAAATAAGTATAAATATTTTTATAAAACATGCGGTGGTAATGGGTCTCTTTCACTCACATACACGAGTGTTATAAAGAATTCTCTAAATTTTCCCATAGTTTTTGTCAGGCACCTATCCGACTACTAACTTAGCTCAGTCACAGTTGACTTACATTATCGAAAAAATATACACGTTACCTACAAGTCATAACAATGTATAATAATTCGATATTTTACAAAATGAGAAAGAATCTGTCGTGGTTCTGTAACATGGACTGGGTTGTGAGCTCCAGAATTATTCCAGCTCAACAAAAATCGACGACTGTTCCATATCTCTGACACGTGATTAGCCCACAGGAGTCTGGACACTCGATGACAGCTGTGACCGGTATATCCTTGTATATTCGGTACAGTTTTTCGTTGATTCAAATTGGTTTCATTGTTATTTATAACAAGTGAGCTGATATTTGTAAATTTCTGGATGGCCTCAAAGCTGTACTCTTCGACTCCAAGAGGTCCAAGGATTCGTCCTTTGCATGTATTTTGTCTTGGTCTTATTGGTCCTCAGTCCCATGCCAATTGCCACTCTCATTATTCGCTGGCATGCAACCTTGAGAGCCACCCGAGATTTGGGCACAATGCCTATGTCGTCCACATAGGCAAGAAGCTGCACTTATTTATTAGGAATGGTGCCAGATGTTTCCATGCCGGAGTCTCTTATTACATTTTCGAGTGGTTTGTTAAACATCAAACATGCTGGAGCATCACCCTGTCTCAAATGCAAGAATCCAATTAATATTCTACGCCTAATATGTAAACATAAAACCATGGTGCATTGTAAATTTCAAAGTCAAGACATCTATAAATTCAAAATTTTCCGATAACCGTACTGATTTTGTAACAAACACACTTTCCAATAATCACTCGTTGGTAATCTTCTACCAACTCAACGATTATGAAAAGCAAGGGCTTCTTCAATGATTTTGACATATAATTTTCGCAAGGGAACAAGTTCCGAGACGTAAATTTCTTGGAGTATATGGCATTCCATTTCTAGCAATTCTTCATTAGTTAAGAGTTTGTTGTGTGATTTAACAAAGTCTGAATATCATCTGCATCAACACCTTCAATGCCTCTGGAAATGGCTATAAGACTAATCTCTCTTATGATATTTTGAATATCATTCATAATTAATGTGATCTTAAACAATTTCTCTGAACAACCTTTTCCAAACACCCTTTAACGACGATTCGTTGCCTTCATTCCACACTTTGTCGATGTTTCCAATGGCTTTCATATTATTAAATAGCTAGTTAATAGCGAATAGTTGGCATATTGTTTTTCTAAAATAATAGACTTTGAATGGTATTATTGAGACTTCCATATGCTGTAAAAATTTGCACCAACTGGCGTTGCAATTATTGAGGGTTATCTGTAATACATACCTAAGGTTCTCTTATAATATTACAGCGGACCATTTTTAAAATGATATCTCCATATAAACCATCAATAGCCATCTTGCAGAATTTGTACATTTGCGATTTATCTATGGTATACATTTAGGGCTAAATCGATTAAGCAATGATGATCATTCTAGTGCTAAATAATTGTATACCAAGGATATACTTATAAGGAATATAGCATAGCAATCAATCTATTAACATCGTCTTAATTTTTTGCAGAGTCAAGAGAGATTTTTGTTTCTTGGAGGATTACAGAAAAAAAATGCAATATTAAAAAAAATAATTATAATTACTGATGAATTAAGGAAGGATATTAACAGTCCGATATCATTTAGATATAATATATGTAAACAATTTTTTTACTAACATTATACATATGAAAATAATAATAATAATAATAAGGAATACAGCGAATTTGCCTTACTTTAAATTTTAATATAATTATTAGTAATGGTATTAGGTTGTTCAGTATGAAACGTCTGATTTTTTCTCAGTCAACTTTCAACTGCGGTTGTGAGAGGTTTTGCGGTCAATAGAAGTAATAAAACAAGAAAAATGGATGCCGACAAGTTGACGGAACGCCGGATGTAGAAAGAAGCGTAAGATCAAGTGTTCATCGTCATTGATTTGACAAAATTGAATGTGATTTTTACATCAAACCGTTACTTGCGACGAAAAATAGATTACGCACGATAATTGAAAAAGATCTGGGCAGTTATATGGTTCCAGGACACACTCAAGACCCAAAAGTGCATCATAATAAACTCATGGTCACTGTAACGTGGACAGACAAATGAGTAATTCATTAGTCATTTTTAAAACATGGCGAAGTTGACAAATTAATTTCACTAAATATGAAATTTTGCAACATCCTCCATATTCAATTGACCTTTCGCTAACTGATTACCATCTTTTCCGTCATTATGAATTATTTTTACGAGGTAGAATTTACCAGAATCAAAATGATTCAATTAAGGGCTTCGAAGAATTCATTCAATTTAAAACCGCAGATTTTTAGCAGAATAATTCTTGGCAGAATACTAAAGAATGTATTGGTGATTATTTGGTTAAATTAATTTTATGATGTGATTTCATTCTCGTGTCTGAAAACGGGCATTTCATACGGAACAACATAATATGGTGAGGTAAACATCATCAGACTAAAATAATATAATGCATACGACCTTTAAAAAGGCTGTACATTTAAATGATTGATATTTTGCATCAACACAAAAAATGTTAAATTATGAAAATAAAAATAAAATTGAAATTATTATCAGAAAAAAACTCTTGACAAATCACACACTAACATTTAAACAAAAATAATTTAGCAAAATAATTAATATAAGTCAAATAGTCACTTTAAATTATACGAATTTGAACATAGATAATAAATTGAATAAACAACAAAATTGTATATAACGAAAGCGCAATTTAAAATAAAGAATATTTTTTTAATACGTTATTTATGGTATATCATAGCTTAGTTCTTCATTTCAGTACCACGAAAATTTTGTTAGCCATATAAAGTCTTATAAATATTCTTATAGTATTTGAAAATTTAACTTTCGAGTTCATATATATTTATGGGTTTCCTGTTGTTTTTGATATAACCCCATTAACGCTCTCATTGATACTGAGAGAGCTCTCTTCGCTCAAACCAATGCCTGATTCTTCTTGTTCAGAGATCATTTCCTGCAAAAAATATTTAATAACCAATTGATTCTTAACTAATTAATCATAATTAGAACTGAATTGATAAACACTTGCCTGCAAAACATCAACGACGGCCTTGGATTCCTCCAACATCTTTCTCAGAGTTTCGTTTTCGTTTCTAATATTCTCAAGTTTAATATAAAGTTCTTTATTTTCAGATAACGCTTCTTCGAGACAAACCCTAGATATCAATTTGAACATACATAATTATTATTTACAAATACACGTGCATATATATATATTTAACCAAACTAACCTTCGTTTTTCTGCAATTATCTTCCAGTAATCTTCACTGGGTGAATCACCAGTTAAATCCGCCTCAGTTATTTCATTGCACACTTCAGCTTGAGTTGACGTATTTTTCATTTTCCTTTGCTTTATTTCGGATTTGGTTATGGTGTCGCTGTAATTGTTTTAATGATTATGATGATTTTTAATAAAATAATAATTCACAAAAAAAGTAATTGATGTATTACACTATAATATCTGAAGCAAGATACATTTTTATGTCCCTTTGATTTTTCTTGTTATGGGAGATGGGTGAACGTCCTGTTAAATTTTCTTTATCCGTAGCAACATGTTGCAGAGTTTTTAAGCTCTTTCGTGGAGTAGATGTGTGCTGAAATAAGTTAAGCATATAACATTAATTGATGCTCATTCATAAAATATGAATATGTGAATATACGTTAGTGCACTTTTAATGTTGATCGGACAAATGTATTTTAGAGTTCGGAATGTGTTTATACGAATTTGTGAATAAGGCGAATTATACATTCTCTATGCACTTACCATTACAACTGATTAAATTAAAGTTTTCGATAAACATTTCATTTAAAGGTTACATAATAGCTCATTAATATGATGCACCAAATAATTTGAAAGTGTGGATTATTACTAAATAAGATTTGAACATATTGAATTATTCTAAACATGTCGTTGAATAATGTTGTAAAATTTACAATGTTCGTGAAAGTACTTGAGTTTTTAGAAAATTGGATGAGTTTATTATTGTCAACTGTCAGCAGTTTGTTTTGATTACAAAATCCAATGATGAAGATATGATGTTGTTGTGAGGTTATAAGAATTGAAACAAATAGATCATTACCTGCTGCCGGGGGCTGCGCCTTCGGTCGGCTGCTTGAGTGCTCGACATGACAGCGTAACGGCGTGACTTACTACGGCTCCCGCGCTTTCTAGCTTGGTCTTAATCTATCCGTCACTGGCCATAACTGATACATGCAACATAAACACAAATAAGTGGAAAAATATATACAGTTTATGGACTTTATTTAAATTATTGTTGTTTTTTATATGTATAAAAACATCAAAGTTTATTTCTACTATTATTATTTTAAATTCATTGGGTAAATGTAACAAAGTTATATTAAGAAAAAGCAAGAACATGTAGATTGCCTACGTACGAAAATCCGAAGAAAAATGTTACTTATCGGAATAAAAATATATAATTATAATTATGATGGCCGGTCTCCTCGTTACTAAAATATTTAGCCTAGCCGTGCTATTTGGGACCCCAAATTTTAATTCCCTCGAATAACTCTTTTAATATTAATCCTACATTTTTGTTGTATTTGTTTAAAGATATAAGCAATTTATCTGCTTTATCGGTCTACTGGGGGCGTGTCCTCAGTATACGGTGAGACCAGTGGCGCGCTGAGAGTATACGGCGAACTTTAATTATTGCCTTTGTACATCTGGTGTGCTTGAAAAACGAACTACGAAGAATTATTAATATATTATACACATTATTTAATGTCCAATTTAAAAAAAAGTACTAGCGCCTGTGTGCGCTTTACAATTTGGCCATACGGAGGGATATGAATATTTTTTTTTTCTTAGAATAATTAATTTTTTATCAGTTTTAATGAAATGCTTGAGGTCTAATTCCCATTATAAATATAACCCCCGACGTGGTTTCGAGCCGTCGTGGCGGATCGGTTTAATCATTAATCTCATCTAATGAATTGTTTATAATTTTAATGAAAATTAAAAAAATAATCATTAAAATATCTTGAATTTTTAAAAATATATATACGTATATTAAATTAAATGAATACATTTTATAAATGCTAAAATATATTTGAATTTTGTACATCATTATTATAACATAACAATTTGTGATATCATAAATTAAAATAAATGCATGTTATGAGTATGACGATTATTGCGATTGTTGTCTATGGTAGCGACCATTGCTTATGGCCGTATATGCGAGGCGCTAATTTCAACTGACGCGCCGGCCAACGAAGATGGAGAGATATTACGCAGTCACTCGCACAGGTTTTACCTTTGCAATCAATCTAATTGTATCACATAAATGGAAAGACGATAATAAGAAACTAATTATATATTGAAAATGTATTTCTAGCGCCCTATCAAAAGCCTCTGGCAGCCTCCACGGGCCGCGTCGGTTCGGGCGGGAACAGGTACTGCGTCATTTGTCATTTTGAAAAATATTGCTACTATTATTTTGAATTATATGGTTTGATTAAACAATTATCTGAGTTCTTAAATATCGCGAGTTGAATGAGTTCAATAATTCTGACTTTTTATTGTGTTGCTTCATTTGTCTGTGACGTATCTTGACATTGGTAACCATATTGATTGCTTACCGTATTGTTGAATGTCGATAACGTTTTACGCTATACTTTTATATGAAAACAAATCATGAAAGCCCGTCATTTTATTAAGATTGAGGAGATAAAGACGAAATCGTAGTATATAGTGTATCTGATGTTGCTAATCTTAATAATTGTATTTATAATATAAAATCTTTTTTTGTGTATATATTATAATATTCATTTAATTTATTTGTTTGTTAGATCTGATGATCATCAATCATCTGTGAAGCCACAGGAACAAAATGAATGGCAGTTTGTTAAACAACCATTTGGATTGACTGAAAACGCAAATTTGCATAATTCAAATAATCGACAGGGCAATATGATGCCTTTCAATCAAAATATGGCTGATGTTAATAAATCAGGAGACCATTTTCAATATAATAATCATGGCAATGCGAAGATTTCTGTAAAAAATCAGGAGTCTATGAAACATGGATATGATTATGTTGAAGAATCATACAGGCCCAGTTCAACAATGACTATGGTAAGTTATATATGTAGGTGGAATATGCACAGTGGCGGATTTCCCCTTAGCCGCATAAGGCACGCGCCTGGGGCCTCATTAATTCAGGGGGCCTCAAACTTAAGCTCTCAAAACGATTTTTTTAAATTATCAAAGTGCTAAATCCGACACTGAATATGCATGATAAATGTTAAAAATATATCGTTTTTATTATTTTTAGCCGATAATACAGAATCCATTGAACCAAGTGCCGGCTACACATTACGGGCAATTAAATATGTTTCGGTTCGATCCCCAAGAAAGCAAAGTATTCGGAAATAATCAATCAAACTTTTCGGTTTCACCACACGCAGACATTTCTGTTAACACTGTTCAATGCGTGAAGACTCAAAATGTACATCCTGTTGCTCTGGGGGGAAAACTTGCTGAAACTCCATCCGGCGGAAGTCTCTACCTCGGTCAAGCATCGGTGCAAAGTCAAAATGGCCGTAAGTAATTTTCTCAATTTCAGTCTTGGCAAAGTTCTATCCACTCTCCCTCCCCAACTTATATATTTTCCGTAATACGATGACTTTGAACACAATTATAATTGAAAACTCGTAAAATCGTATAGGATCCATTTTTATTTAATAATAATTCGTAATATAAAATTGCAAACTATGTATATAGATGAGAATTTCAGAGGTGTATTGTTGTATTACTTAAAAACGAGCAAAACGAGAGGCACAGAAGACAATTACAGTCTCGTCGTGAAATGAAAACCATTCGAAAAACAAACAAGTAGGGATTTACATTTTCAGAGTTGACTATGCATCCGTTGATGTCTGCTGAAAAAAAATATGAATTTCAAATTTTTGCAATCATAAATATCTAAGCAAATATAGCTATGATACATTTTAGTAATATATTAACAATGCGAATAAATTTTCATTATTGTCTGGGTTATATGTGGGTTTTAGTTGGACGCGGTCATCTGGCTTATGTTTTAACTAAGTGCTCGACCATTTCCTTATTGTATTTCTTATATAGAGCTGCTGAAAAAATGTCAAATGCTCATTGAAACCATATTTGTATTTTTATTAAAAAATATAAGTCAGAAATATTAAGTAAAGCAGAGAGAAATGATTTTTTTATAGCGACAAAAAGTTTATTTAAACACAAAATGTAAAATATTATTCTGTTAAATATTTTCCATCGTTATCTCTGATCTTCTTCAACAAAATTTGCAGTAAAATTCTGGCGGTTTTCATTAAAATACGACTCTTAAGTAATTCGTTCAACATTTATATTTTTCTTTATTTCGAAGCGAATGTTCCGTCGATTTAAAAATGTCATAGTCCGAAGATGTAAACTGATCGATTTTTAGGCAGTACCTCCTTTAACCTTACCAATGAAGCACAATACACCTCTCATCTAACAGTTTGACCAGATTTTAGTATTTCCTAGTGAATTATTTCCGAAACGTCCATTAAAAACAGTCGATGTCAACAGATTCGATGAAAATCATTGTTTTCCCTCGTCGGATTAGTATAGAGGTCCCATTTCACATCTTCAGTAACAATCATTCCAAAAATCTGCATCGTAAAGACAACAATGTGATTATTTCTTCTAAGACCGTTGGAGAAAGTTCGCGTAGCATCCAAATTATTTTTTCTTGCTGTTTAAAATTATCCTTCACTTTTAATCAAGAAAAACCGAAGTATTATCACAATTCCTTGAATGCTTTACGGGTTTTGGTCATAATCAATGAGTTTAAAGTGTAATCGTGGGTTTTAAGAGGTCTCCTCGTTTTTGGTTTGTCCTTTCACCCACTTTCATAACTTTTGAAACCATCTGTAGCACTCGCCGCAGACTGAGCTCTCGCAGCACGTGTCACTCGCACGGTTTCACTCGCACTCGGCATATCGTACCGGATGCGAGCGCGAAAAACATATTTTTTCGCAATTGTACAATGTTTATTTATAATATTTATTCATTAGTCGTTTATAAACAAATACAAAAACTTTGTGACTTGTAGGATTTATATTAAATTATACTATTATTTATATTTGTATTCGAGAACGAGCTAGTTGAAATGGTTTGCAACCCTGAAATGGAAATCAAATCTAACTGTGATTTGAAAGTGTTGGATTTTATTAAGAATATTAAGGATTCCATGATTTTATATAAGCTTCATGCCCGCTCCATCGTTTTTACGCCATTTTTAATGGAACGTATCTAACGCGTAAATCGAGGGAGAATATATATCCATATCAAATGTGGTTATAATGTAAAATAACGTTTATTTATTTTTCTTCTGACCATTATAACTACTGCATTACATATTTGTCATAATTGTCTTGTAATATAAAACTATTCAAGTAAAAACCACTAATTATGTTATAATTGAACCTTCATTTATACAGTAAACCCTCCTATAACGCTCCCTGCGTAATCTATATCGTAATTTTCTTTAACAAGTTCGAAAGTCCTTTCTATACCGCAAAATAAAGGTCGATGCGCTTTGGTTGACAACAAAATTTAACACGAGCGCGTGAACAAACTAAAAGTAGATCAAGGTCATTTAAAATATGCGAATGAAAAAATGATGTATTGATTTCAAAAATTTGTATGAGTGCTTATGGTTTCTATAACGCGGGCTTTCTATAATGTGATCCCGATTTATTCGTTATAGAAGAGCTGACTGTATTCTAGTTGAAGATTCTCGTTATCGAATTGCTTGATATAGCCAAAAATATTATTAGTTTATAACCACTATATATATTTGAGCCCAACGTCTAATATTTGAATAGATTTTCGCTATTATTTTTAAATTAATAATGTTGTTGTTAATAAATAAAATGCATTTATTGTATTTTATAATATTATAACCATATTTAAATTATAATTAGGACTTTATAATTAACGCGGAGGGCTCTTGCATTTTTTGATTATACATTGCATAAAAAGTAGACGCGGTGGAGAAAGGCAAATGATGAAACCACTGACCGAGTAGGCTGGGGTTCATCATCCCCCTCTTTTCAGGTCTCCCCTCACACTTGGTTGCATTTCGCTTACTGAATAGATTTCGCTTCTATCTCTCATCCGATAGTCTCTACTCGGCCGGAGAGAATACCACAAAGCTATAACTAATGCATTTGATACCGCAGCAGCATGGCAATTGTTTGCTTTTACAGCTATTTCCATAGTAAAACTTGAACGTTTGCCTTCTTTTTTTTTATCTCAGATGGGTTTCATTCATTAATACATTATTACTAAATTTATATTTAATTATAAAACCGTATATATTTCATAATAATGTAGTTTAATCGTATCAAGCATCGTAGATGGTTTAAATCTCCTCATTAATGGCAACCGTCATGTCATGAAATCTTTCTAGTAAAAGCTCCTTTATATTATGCGTTTGACAACCGAATTTCTACAAGAAGGCTTTATGGTTTAGTTATACCATTTCCATATTATAATAGCAATGGCGTAAATATGACAATAATTAATGCTTAATGCGCGATACACTGAATACATTGAAAACGAAACTACAGAATGTTAAATTTTAATGAGTTTTTGCGAGGCCTATCCCAATACCATTCTTACAACTCTCAAAAATAATTTAATCTAAAATCCATACCCAGCCAATTCTCAAAAAATTCGAAAAAGGATAAAGTAAAATCAGACTCCTATCACTGATCACCGATGAAAAGGAAAAAGAGCATATCTGCGTTTGCATATGTTTCCATATTTTTCTTTTCTAGCATTTTCTTAGGTTCACGAGTCACTCACTTTCAGTGCCTTGAGTCTTTTCTTGATCTCAGTTCTTCCAGGTTACCAACATTCGTGTATAGATATGATAAAATTATCATCATCGGTGACAAGACTTCTTCCAGTAAGATTTTAAGTCATCGTTTTCTTGATCGACCTCTGAGACTTTTATGTATTGTTAAATCTTTATTCGATGAGGACTGGTAGTTCTCAGGAATATGTGTATATGACTGAGTCAGTCCAGCATCTGTGCCTCGATGAATCTGTCGATATCAGCAACTCACATTAGTTCAGGGGTCGGCGAACCGTTCTTAGTTATTCCAAGTGGGGTGAAAATATATTTTAGGAACAATGTGGGATCAATAATCAAATAAAATAAGGTAAAAATGAAATTCTTGGGAGTACCCCTGGACTAAAAAAAATATATTTAGGGTTAATAGGTAAAATTCCAACCCCTTATTTTTCAGTATAGTATATAAGTCATAATATAAGTTACAGTGATAATTTTTCAGTCATTCCTGTGCGTGATTTTTCTTTCAAACTCTTTATAGCACCGGTGAGTCGATAGAACATCGATTCTTTTACAAAATCTTAGTAAAACTAATAGAAAACAATCATTTTTCTTCAATTGTGTTAGTGTCTATTATAGTTTTGTTGTTGGATAACTAGTGGCGGCTCGTGGGTAAAATATTCATATATACATTAAAAAATAAAAAGTAAATTTCGCTCATATTTTATTTAAAATATAAAATATAAGGTGAGGTAAAAATACGAAATAATATTAACAATAATATAATAAGTGATAAGCGGCACGTGGCTTAATGAAGCTGAGAGTCAGTATGACTGTGCTATAGTAAGTCAGTATGACTGCACTTGGTCGCAGCGCGACTCGACGCTTAGCGGCGAGACACCCCCGCACCCCGTTACCGACCCGCATCCATCCAATACCCGACGCTGGTAGCGTAGATAGCGATCTTGCACTATATTGCATGGAGTAACACTGCCCACGTAGACACCGACCAAATTCATAAATATAAATTATATTTATATTTTCGTATACATAATACGTAATCAATATATGTTTATATATAAAATATATTTTTCTTTAATTTGCTTGGGGGTGCTGCAGCTGTGTATATGGATGAGCCTTCCTTCTGGAAAATCGTAATTTGATTTCAAAACAAGGAACACATATATATTTTGAGTAAAAAAATAGATTTATTAAATGGTTCTTAAAATTATGCATACAAAAATACTTTTGAAAAGCCAAAAACTGACGATCTTAATTATATTCTATTAAATACTAATTGATTTATTATTATTTCGTCTGCACTAATGAGTTTCCCGCTGAGCTGCATCGCGCTTTCTGCAACGTCGATGTATACAAATTGCTAAGGGGTCGTAAGAGAGTTCGAATTTAATCGCAGATCGTTCCAGGTAATTTATATCAGGCTGATGGATGTCTTTTTTTGCCGTGGCGTCATTGCGGAGACAGATTACAAATGAAGACGAAACCGCGATCGTTTGTGATGGCGAAAAAATAATCGTTTACCGTGCGAATGATTGATTGTGATGTAAAGTAATTATAGGACAATTGAATGTCTCGTGATATATAATTTTTATTTTTATTTAAAAAAATATGATTTTATGATACGCTTTTCTTATAACACGCCCTCGAGTTGCACAAGAGATGCCTCACAGAAAGTTCAAGTAGTGTAAGCACTTTTCTTAACTTTATAAGAAGGAAACTTTTGTTGACTTAAAAATACTATAATGCTTACATAGATCTATTAAGTTATTGAATACGGTTGAAAAATCGTATTTAATTTAAATACCGATGAAACTAATCGAATCGCAGTTAAAATGGCGACCATAATATTCGCGTACCATTTATTGTGCTCTGGTTTTAATTGAATTCTCGCTCGCAGAAATAGCGCCTACGGAAATATGTTTCAGCCATTGGATTCATTAACGCCGTTGTTAACGCTGTTACAAATTCATATCTTCTAGAATAAATATATAGTTCGGTTTGTTATACATAGTTTTAAATTATATTAATGGCAATGATATGCATTATTGACGATCGCCATTCCTATATAATGCCTTCTATCAAGTGTCGATCGGACAAGTCAGTATTTACCCGTCGAAATTGAATCGTCCATCGGAACGTTGGACATAGAATGAAGTAATTTGTTCTCCGCTTAGATAGCAGTGGCTTTGTTACACTTGATATATAGCTTCATGCACTTTCATATACGTAAATATTTTTTTTAATAAATTAAGCTCTGGCGTAGATGTCCTTTTTGGCGTAGTCTCTTTTGACAGTCGGTTATGGTTCAGTTGTCCATCTGTGAGTAAGTTTATTGTTTTCAATTAATCAGTAAACAACCTTAGGTCCCGTTTACGTGATGTAATAATTATCCAACATTATCAAATTTTCCAGTGTAGCCGTGGTTTTATATAGCACCCTTTCACATGTCATCCGATCTTTCGTTCAGTTTTAATGATGCAGGGTCCCCATGTACACAATCCAATCACCTTCGCCTAGGTCTTCCTTTCCTCCCGGGAAAGGAAGCCTGTTGCCTTTTAGGATACGAAATCCAATAGGATCTGTAGCATTCAATAAGTGGTGGATGTGAATCAGTGATAAAACGATCGTTGTGGTGTACAAAATAACTACTGGACATTTTCGTCAATGTGCATGTTCCGGTATTCGACGGAAGTCCCATGGTCCCAGGGGCCTTAAAATAGCGCGTGGATGGTCTCAGGTCTCTGTGGCTTCGAAGTTGCGCGTCATGGTCTCAGGTCTCTGAGGCCTCGAAGTTGCGCGCGACGGTCTCAGGTCTCTGTGACGTAGAAGTTGGTCAGCGAGGATCTTCGAAGATCAGCACAGTCGGCTGGCGAAGAAAAGTCTCTCAGGATATCGGTTGCTAGCCCCAGAAGTAGTTTATCAGGAGACCGTTCGGTCTATGAAGAGATGTTCCTCTGGAGAGAATTGGTGCTGAGAGAAGTCCAAGAGTTCCTTGTCTCACTGCGTTGCTTGCTTCTCTATCATTTGAGAGTGTGCGACCGACGATCTGGGCTCTATTACATATGCCAGGTTATGCTTGTAATCGGTAGAAGTTATTTAACCTTTATGTGACCATCACAGATCTCTAGAATATGCAATTGTTGCTCAGCTTACTTTGTCAGACCCCATCATTCAGACATGTATATATGACGGGACATTTCTGTAAGACTGGGTTTTGGTCTTATTTGAAAGGAATCTCGACCATTGATGCTTTGAAGTCCAAAGTGGCATTTGTTTGCTAGCATGATCCTCCTTCGACCTTCCAAAATAATGACGTTATCTTTTATTTATATATAAGCCGAGATATGTATTATATATTCTTGGATGGTTTCGAAGCTGTACTCATTGACTCTAAGGACTGGAGTATATGCCCAACAAGGTACATGCCCATATACCAAAGGAGGTCCTTGGTATATGAGCATGTACTTTATTTTGATCTTATTGATTCTCAGCCTCATGCCCATTGTCGATCTCATTATTCGTTGACATGAGCTGTGAGAGTGAACATCGATATTTTGCATAGTAAAGTCTTGGATATCCTTTTCTTCCATTCCTTATTCATTTTCGGACGTAGACGATCTACTGGTCTATTAATGCGTCTATTTTTAGCAAGCTGGAGTAATTCTGAACCTCTAAACTCCGTCCAGTTGCGAATGCTCCTTTTTTCACAACCACCGTTTACCTTCTACTTTTTCCTACATGATGGTCTGCAAATGGCGATACCTTGGTATACGAATGAAGTATCCAAAGTTCAAAAAAATTGCGTTTTTTACGGTATCCAGAAGCTTCCGCTCCTTGTGGAGAAGTTGAGGTACGGTTGTATTCTTTGCGGGTTTCGTTCATGAAATCTTCAACATTTATTTTTCAACGTTTTATCCGTTGTTTATGACAATTTTCATATTTTTGCTTGACCTCAAGCCGTCTGTAAAAAGAATACGTGCTGTCTTTATGGAAAATTATTGTTATTATTTTAAGGATCTAGCTCTGGAAAAAAACGCGGTTTTTTGATAAATAAAAAAAATAAAATGATTCGTTTTACGTTTTCTTTAACCGTGTTATTTCAGAATCGTGCAAAATGAGAATAGGGTGTGTTTAGAATTATTTGATTTATTTTTGATTGGCATTGTAAGGTATTCATGTCCGGAAGACGTTCGGGAACATACACAGCTGAGCCGAAGAATGGGGAATAATCAAAGAGCAGATAAGAGAGGTTATAGCCGAGAGGCAATCTCTGTTAAATCATATTTCCCGCCGTATCCGTGGCAATATTGGATTTTTGAAGGAATAACTCAATCGACGCTTGGCGTATTGAATGGCGCATCCGCGTCAACTACATTTCGTTCCCGCTCTTTGTGAGGAGACGCCACGCCAATATGCAACTCGGGAGACACCATCCCATCTCGATCTCAGCCCGGTCCTCCCCGACCCGCCGCAAGGTATGCACTCGACTACGTCAAAATCCTTACAAGCTTCTCGCGTAAATATTTTTATTCAGACTCCCCGACGCCGAGGGCAATCCCATTTCTAAAGAGCGACTTGGCACAATAAAACTATTATTTGGGATTTTACTTTGCTGAAAGTTTTAATTTATTTTTGTCATCTGGAGACGCGAGTGTGTTCTTATAGATCAATACCGTGTGGAAACTGTCCCGTGGGAATGCTCTGAAAATTCTATGTGAAAAATGGTACGCTTCAACGCTATGATTTAATTAAATTACGGATTTTTGCGAACAATGTGCTCTGATGCTGTGAAAATAGGTCAATATGCATCTTGTTCACAATTTCTGTGATCCCGGAATTTATTTCGTTTAGTGGCATATTTTACTGTTGACCAGAATGTATTAAAGTTTTTTAGAATATTACGAGGAAAATAGGATGATAGTAAAAACGAAGTAATGCAGAAAACATTACTTAGAATTGAAATAACTAAAGAAGAATTAACAATGTCACGACAGCAGAGACATTAATTTTCATTCAACTGTGCACTAAAATTTCGTAAAGAGCTTTAACTGTATGATGAAATAGGCAAAACTTTGAAAAGAATTACTAGTATTAAAAATAATTAGTAAACAAAAATTGTATAACATGATTTGCTGTTAAAGAACCGGATCTCGGAATTGCAGCAATTCAATAAACGAACAAGAAATGGATTTTATTTCAAGTGAGAAGTAAGCTAATAAAACATGCATACGAATGCATTTCGGCGTCGATAGTGTGAAAGAGCTCTAAAAATTGGATCTTGAAGCAGTGGCGGCTCGTGGGTTAAATATTTAGGGGTGCTAAGGAATATTCAAACTTAAAAAAGGACATTTCGCTCATATTTTATTATAAATATAAAAAAAATTAAGGCTAGGTAAATATACTAAATAATAGTAACAATAATAAATAAAGTGATAAGCGGTACGTGGCTCAAAGAAGCTGTGAGTCAGTATGACTGCACCGAGTCGCAGCGCACACGGTGCTCCGCGGCGAGACCCCCCTCCCCGCACTCCACAACCTACCCCTATCCGTTCAATAGCCGACACCGGTAGCGCTGAAAATCAAACAGCGCTCTTGAATAAATATAAATTATATTCATATTTTCGTATACATAATACATAATCAATAGACACATATATATCATCATCATTATCATTTGCCAGCAACAAGGCTCTCACTCGCTGAGGGCATGGGCCTTACTAAACTCTCGAATGGCAGTCGTGGCCAAAGGAACCTGAGTCTCACACGTGATGTGAGATCTCCCCTTTTGTGACCATACCGCGGGAACCCAAGCCGTCTTGGTATGCGATTTTTTGTTGAGTTTCCCTCTCTTGGCACATCTTCTACCTTGTTGATATATAAATATATTAAAATATATTTTTCCTCAATTTTTTTGGGGATGCTGCAGCTCCGTAGTGTATATGGACGAGCCACCATTGCCTATAAATCCGTAGTGAGCTCTAGTCTATAACTGAAACTATTTTTTCGACAAGAAGCATGTCGAGTAGAATCCTCTAAAGCAGTTTCAGCCATTTCATGCAAAACCTTTAACAAAAAAACCGTTTCTTATTCAAAATATTAATACTATTCGTATGAATTGGGAATTACATTCTTCAAAATTTAATTACTGTGTAATTATTATTTTGGCTCACGTAATCTTTTCGCAAATTCCGGGCAGGGAAGATCAACGCGACATTCTATTAGTTAATTTTTTTATGAAAATTCTAATTAGCGTTTTAAAAAATGTACGTTATAGGGGGGATCGACGGTATAGGAAAACACTGCCGCAAACGTTATAGGGGGGGAAGTTATAGGAATGTACGTTATAGGGGGGTTTACTGTATTACACAATCGAGGAGTTCAGGATATTAACATATTAGATTGCAGCGCACTAATAAAATGAACTGCTTGCTTGTCCTGATAGGCTGTCTGTCGCCTTCTTATATGACTACGGATTAATCTAGAAATTTTGAGTAATCTCTATAAAGAATCCGGAAAGTAGCGATGGGAGTTGTCCCTACCTTTGTCTTGATCCATGACACGTGTCGATCCCATCATACATTTCAATGAGTCCATACCCTTTTTTATGGAGTAGTGCCTCATTTTTAAGAAAATACATTGAATACTCCTATAACGCTATAGAAATTCGTCCTATAGAAGGCTAGGCACTTATACAAAATTTAGGGTTATGTTTTTTAAATTGTATTTTGTAAATTAAACGAAATCAATGCATAAAACATTTTTCTTTCACGTATTTTAAATGACCTTGTTCTATTTTTTTGTATTTAACTGTAGTCTTGGATTTTTTTTATATTTACCTTTTAATAAATTAAATAATTATGTTTTATATTTGAATTATTATTTATATCGCGTTGTCCCAATTGAGTTTATTAAAGTTTCAAAATATTTATAAATAAGTTGAGTGGAATTAATTTTTGTATTCTACCTAATTTTATAACAGCCACTATATATTATGTTTATTTTTGAAAACTTTGTTATATAATTGTTTATATTTGCAACAGATATGCAAGTTCGAGATAATACGATTACAACAGTTGAGAAAATTTTCGGTTCCGCAACAACGGGAAGCTCGGGATCAGAAACTTGGAACAAACGTTACACGTCTGACAACGCATCAAAGAAGTTTACCGTTGATAAACAAAAAGTGAGTAAAATTTAATATACTTTATCATTTAACTGTAGCATTGTTACATCTCTAGACATATTTACAAAGATCACAGGCGTAAAATACATTTGGAAATTATATTCGCAATAATGTATCGTTTTGAAGTTGTTGCACTGTGGAGCAAATTATTCGGTATTGTGTATTCCGTGTAGGATTACCTTACAGCAATTTTCTCCGAAAGTGCTTTAAACATAGCTCCGGTTCTATAAATTTGTATATTTATGTTCATAATTAGGTGGTGGTTGGTTGTAGCGGCCAAGCACCGAAATTACATACTTTAATTTAACACGAATGGCTACATGAAATTTAATCTCACCCGTAAAAGTTAAATAAAATAAGTTTCGTATTGATATCTGCACGAAATTGTTCATAAACACATACCCAAGTACGCGACTATAATTATGAAAGTTAAACATAAGCGAAGTTTACTCTAGTTGTAACTCACACAGCTGCAAATTAATGTTATTTTGTTTTATACTTAGATTAAGATTTAGTGCACGGTGCAAAATGGAAATTTATTATGCTGAAAAAATGTCTCTCGAATATTTATAATCGCGTTATGCACGTATATTAAATACAAGGATATTATGTGTGAATCGTAATGAAATAGCTAAAGTTGTACACGGGATATCCGGAGAGATGAACCGAAATAAGGAGCGCTCCCACCATCCGAGCTCCCCCCCGCGGCGCCCCCCTATATTAGATGAAAATTTAATTCAATTTTATAGAAACGACCCCCAATTTGCATGGAAGTATGCACCGTGAAGTGTCTGACAGTGTCGGTAGCGCTCTTCACACCGTACTAAACCGGCAATTGGGCACATAACGGTGTCATATAAATTCCGTTAAACTCTATGAATTAATTTTGCTGAAAAAGAACGCGCGATATTCCCAAGATTGGATGGATTCTTTATGTTTCAACATATACCGCTTTCGACGGAGCTAATATAATCTTTTCGGCAAATATGAAAATTTTTCACACTCCTAACACGGAAAACTCCGCTCCGCCCCCGCCTGATTAGATTCTTTGAAAGCTTGAAAAATGCATTTACATCTGGCGTTTCTACACTTTTTGTAATTCTGCAAATTTGATATACGTATTTTATTTTCCAAATAACATGTGAGACCGGAACAGATGGTAATCCGAAGGTGAATAAGGCGGATGCAATAAGGTTTCCCAATCGAGTTCGTTAATTTTTTGTCGCGTTAGCTCAGCCACATGAGAAAGGGCGTTGTCGTGTTACAAGATTCTATTACCGGTTTTAATTAAAAACAGGTGATGAGGTTGATGTGCCCCCTCTCTTTTTTGTTCAAAAAAAATATATTAAAAGGTTTTCATCAATCAGTTGATGATGGTATTCAAATTCCATAAAAGAGAAATGCAAAAGATAGTTGAAAAACGTTAATGGTGTCCCTTTATTTGTCGAATCGAATAGAAAATATAGACCAGTGGGGCATATACAGGCCTGCCCCAAACAAAGCTTTAAGCAGCAACGAAAAGCGACTTTCTGTATACGGTAATACGGAACTTTTCTCTTTACCTCTACTGCCTGACAAACAAAAACTAGCTAAACTGAGATAGCGACCACGTGTCCAGGGCATACAGAAACCTGCCCAGATCAGACTTAAGCAGCAAACAAAAAGGACCATTTTCTTTACTTACACTAACTTAACCTAACCTTACCAAACAACAACACTCGTACGCGTCAAAGCTACGAATACGATTCTGCTCGCATATTTCAGATAATTATTATTTTTTTAATTAGGAGAAATGTGTAGGTCAGTACCACAGTTGCCCTTAAGGACAAGCCGCCCCTGATCTGTTCACTTTTGACATAATGACAAGAATGATTCCTTTTATATTCCACCACACAGTTTTTTTTTTGGATACAGTCTGGGTTTCGGATTTGGAATTGCTTTATGTCCAGGGTTTATGTTAGGGTTTAAAATAATATGTATATGCTGAAACTTTCTGTTCTTTTCTTTGATTTTTTTCCTACATTTTTAGACATCTTTGAGCAGCAGGATATATCTTGTTAGATAATTCTAATATAATTCTAATAAATAAGATAAGCCATAGTTGCTTCGATTTCAGTTTTTTTTCAATTTCCACTTAACTACGCCTTCCTCTTCCAGGTTCATTTCCAAATAAATGTTTATAAAATAATTTATTTCAAACCAACGCCCAACGCATTGGCATTTCCTATCAATAGCAAACATATTTCATGTAATTTCACTAGCATTTTTTTCAGTGTGCAACTACGTAAATTTTCTTTTTAAGGACACATGTCTTCCATTATTGCTAGACTTGGAAAGGGATATTTTTTTATCTCAAAACAATATTCGAATAGTACACCGTTATACAAAAATGTTAACATGCGTCTTTCCAGGATGATCAACAGAAGATGACCGTTTCGCGTTTCTGGATATCCATAATACATACATTATTCTAAAAAATATTTACCCTAATTATTAAACAACCTTTTCCTATCTCTTGTATAATTTTTCGATCCCCTTCTTATGAAAGCTAAAAAGTTTCGATGCAAAATATAAATCAATATAATATCTTGAATTCAATCATATTTTTTTTCTATTGAATTAATTATAATGTTTAACTCCAGCTTCTGATTCGATGTGTCTAATATACGACAATACACTTTTGTAGTTATGGTTTCGCTAGGTTCTATGGTTCTACTCATATTCAACCAAATACATAAAATGACCTTCAAAAATGGCAATCCTGGCTTTAGGGTTTGAACTGGTGTTTGTTTCATTAAAAATCATTGCTATTTTCTCACTTTATCGTTAACTATCCATTGGTTATAATTTGCTGCAAAAATCATGACAAAAAAATAACATACGAGATGTATATCTTTTGTGATGTTGATCTGTACACAAACAAAAGTATACGAAAACATGGATTTATTTCCGAATTATCTATTGTATGATAATATATATAATTATTAATTATAATACTTGAAAAATGTATCAGCCGTTTATTCCTTTTCATCTTTATCTAGTTATCACCATATTATATTTATGACCTGTTTTTTTTATATAATGGTATATCTACGTGGAGCCCCTTTAGTTCTCTCCTACTAGGATGTCCACCTGCTTAATCGCTTATGCGATTTAATTTACTATTGCTTAATCGTTTCTGTGACTTTCTCGTTCTTCCGACGGGCTCTTCCCATCTCAGTCGCTAATACCTGCAGAATCTCCTCAATGTTTCTACTTTTACTAAATTTGCATAACAATTTTCTTTTGAACGCAGAAGCTTATCTTTTTGGCGTCTTTGTCGTTTCTGTCTCACTTCTTGTCTATCATAAGTAATAACGCTTTAATTATTGTTTAACAAACTAAATCCATGAGTTTTTGCTTATGAAAATATTGAACCACTATAAGTACTAGACGATGATGTTAAAAATAGGCTTTAAATACTCATAAATTACGACATTAGTATTACTCTAAAATCTGGTTTTATTTTTAAATATATTAATATAACACAAGAATCTTGCTGTTTCTTTAAAAAATATAATCAGGTATATAGCTTTATTTTAAGTTTTTTTTTCTACTAAATGTACGATAATTGTTGTAAAAAGATATAAATTAAAATTCTACTCCTTTTAACTTAAAAAGTATTATTGATTTAATTATTTTTTTCTGAATAATTATTATTGTTAACAATTAACCATTGTTTATCATTAAATATTTCGTCGTATCTTTATTATTAATATACTATATGTTTATTGTCAGATTTATTAAAGATAATTTAAGGTTTTGGAAAGAAGTGAAGTGGATTAAAAAAGATCCTGATATATCTGAAAAAAAAGTTTTATTTTTTCATAAGAAAATAATGAGCCAAATATGCATTTTGATAGTCGATATTTATGTTTTTTTTTATAAACAATATAAATTATATTGAGCTAGAGCTGGGGTGGGTAACCTTTTTTTTTATTACATTTGAGGAATGCGTAAGTTTGGCGGCTTTAAATATTAACATGAAAATATTAATGTACTATAAATTTATAACAATTGTTAAATAACCGCAATTATGATTACTTGTTGATCAAATATCTAAAATTAAAAATAAAAGATATTTATTTTCAGAAAAATTAAGATTTTTAACATCAATATTTTATGAATATCAATATATGATCCTCGTTGTTCCACAATCTCGTGCTTTGTAGTTATAAATATTCGGCAACAGGCGATATTATTTATCAGTTTAAGGTTAAGTTCATTATTTTATAGAATAGCTTAGCTTTTAAAGAAGCAATTTCCGGTTTTTATCGTTCGATTATGACAAAGAAGAGATAATATTGTGTATCAGATGCCCCGGTGTATTGTATATATTTAACGTGTTAAATAGACGTGTACCGAATTTCATTGAATGTAATTGGTTTCCCGCCGTTGATTCATTCGCCACTAAAAATAATAAGAAAAAACGTGGCTTGATAAAAAAGAAATTGCGTCGATTAAACGTCGTGTTCATACAAATTGGGCGCGTTTTCATTATTTCCCTCCCCTGCGCACTGTTGACGTAGGGTAATAAGGACTAAATCATGGGTACTCCACGAATTCCCTCACGACTTCCGCTCTCTCACCTCGCACGTACCACCCCAATCTTAATCATGCTTTTATCTCCATAGTATTTTTGGCTTTCTCGCCCCTATCCGTGTCGGCATTTCCCGCGCCCTTCTTTTCATACAGATTTTCCCACGGGGAATTTCACGTGTACGCGCGGCGAACTGGCTGGGGCGCCGAAATTTCTCAATTCCGCGTCCGCAATCCTTGCCAAAATTGAATTGCGACGGTTAATTAAGCTGTCAGTCGACGGTGGCTGGAGCAGTGCACCGCAGAGAGCCCCAAACGAGTGTTGCAATTTGATCGGAGAGGACTTGTCCTCTAAGGAGACATCTGTCGTCGCTGAATGCATATTCGCACAAGGGAGGCGTGTCATTTATTATTTTCTAAAATAGAATTCGACTCGGATCTCCCCTGTATATAAATCCGAAATGGCTTCGCGAGCAAATCCTTCTTTTCTCGAGCCAAATGATATTTGATATTTTAATACTGTCGCCCGGGATGCTGTATACAACGCACCGACAAGTCGTCACTCCGGGCCGAGCGGCTTACTTTCGCCGGGAATAAATTATTATTCCTTTGTGAGGGTAGATTGGTTGATCAGGATCTTTAAGTCCGTACGCACGCCCCACTTCAACCTGGTTTCGTTATTACAGCCTCACGTTATTGTTACTATTCCCAATCTCGCTTGGTATTGACAAATTTTTACCGAATATATTATTTTATTAATTTTTCGGCAACTCCGGTCTGTAGCACAAAACAACGCATTCCTGACTACTGAAATATATGCTCTAAAGCCTTTTTTCGACAGACATATATATTTAATAAAAAAAACTATGCTTTTAAATCATATTAAATGGACCCAAATGTAACGTCGCATTTTTGGAAAGTATAGTTTTCTTCGGTACTATGACTAAGAAAGACGTGTTTAAATATTTTGTGTGTCTTAAGAAGTCTCCAATCTTCGTTTTGCGTAGAAAAAACGCAGCGGAGGCAACAAAAAATAATTGCAATGTTTATGTAGACGCATTAAACATCAAGAAATGTCAAAGATGGTTAAAAAAATGTAAATCAGGCAATATTGATTTGAAAAATGAGCCTAAAAGTGGACCTATGAAGTGGAGGAAGTAACTCTGAAAGAAGAGGTTGGAAAAAATCCGACTCTCAATATTGAAGAATTATCGAGCTAAGCCGGTACTTCATGGTCGTCAACTCAAACATACCTGAAAAAAATGGGGAAGATTAAAAAAGAAAACGTTTTGGTCCCCCATGCGTCTGAGAGACTGAGAGAAACAAACACATGAGGAGCGGTATCTGTGAGTTACTAAAGGAAAAAGAAGAGTCGCAACCATTACTGCACAATTTAATCACCGGAGACATGGAGGAATGGGTACTCTTTTCAATCATAAAAAAGAAAGCAATGGTGAGAGCAAGGACAAAAGGCAAGTTCGACCCCAAGAGCTGGATTATATACGAAAAAAGTTTTACTTTGTTTATGGTGGGACGCAAAAAGGACCACATGTAGCTTATTTGACTAGACAAAAAATGGATGCATTAAGTTTGACAGCTTTAATGCATCCAGCGTATTCTCCAGACCTGGCTACATCCGTTAATCACCCTTTTCGCTCATTGCAGCAGTATTATAAGAGTTTTATAAGAAACGTATTTTCAATTTATCTAATAGATGGCAAAAGGTCATAAAAAATAATGGTAATTATTTTGTATAATTTAAGTTTAATAAACGATTAGAATTATGAGTTTGAGTTTCATTAAAAAAATACGACATTATATTTGGGTTCTACTAATACTAAGACATTATCACCAGGACATGTAAAATTATGTCTTTTGTGATCGATTATGGAATGCGGGTCAAAAGTATGGATTCGTTCTCAGATTGGTAGACGGAGAGTGTCGTAGTTATGCGGGTTATAAATTAATGAAAATATGCCTTTGATATTTGTTTTAGTTATTAACGAAAACCTCTTTTCGTTTATGATAATCCTAAATGACGGTGTTCATTCCAATTTTTGTCGCACTTTTATTGTGCTAGAGTTATTTTAAAAATGTTCCACAAAATTTTTTTTTGACGATGTGTCTTTCGTTCGTTTTTTCCAAAGATGCTGTGTATGGTGTATTTAATTTAAAAAAATGCGGAATTTTGTCAGAAATTATATATATATATATCATCATCATCATTTGCCAGTCACAAGGCTCTCACTCGCTGGAGGGCATGGACCTTAACAAACCCTCGCATGGTAGTCGAGGCCAAAGGAACCTGAGTCTCACACGTGACGTGAGGGCTCCCCTTTCGTGTCCATACCGCGGGGACCCGAGCCGTCTTGGTATGCGGTTTTTTATAAAGAGTTTCCCTCTCTTGGCCATTGCTGGCATTGGACGTACATCTTCTACCATGTTGGTATCGGATTTTACCCTCTCGACTGTGTCCAGGCAAGTAGGAGGGGGTTTATCTCGGTATTCGTTTGTTCTCTTCTCTAAGGCGTTATCTGCTTTTAACGAGTCACGAGTGACGAGTAGCGACACACACGCACACCTATATAGAAATACACAGGCATACACATGCACATCTGCCCAAAACGAGTCTCAAGTAGCCGGTCGCAAGTGATTATTAGCCCTGTCGCGCAATAGCAATCCTTTCATCATGGGAAAGACCTCCTCAGAGAGGGGTCCCTAGAAAGAAGGAAGAGGCAAGGGAAGTATCGAGACTAACAGACCGATCATTGGTCAACAGATTAGGGGTTTCCTTCCAGGGTATGCACTGGCTCTGTGGTGAAATTCCGTTAGAGACCAAGATCTATTTATGCACTGGGATGTGTACACCAACATCTACATATTTTTGCACTGTTTTGTTGGGTATTAATCAAGTTCAATTGGGCCTCTAGTCAACTCTATGCAGGGTTATGTTGACTGTAATATAAAAAATGTAATGAGAAGCTGACCATCAATTTTAATGGTATGGTAGATAGTTGTTTTTCATTTCCGAAAATTTATTGGTGGCTACCCCGGCGAGTTGGGAGAGTGATAAATAGATATTCACAGATCCTGTGTGAATTCGTTGGAAAGTTATAGGTAGTGGCCCTTAGAGTGGCCGCCGGTTAATGGATAGTTTAAGATTTTAGTATGGGATCTCGCCGTCGCAGAAAGGTTCGGAACACCTCAATATTTGTTGGCGAGCTGTCGCTTTGTCTTCGATCGGTTTGAAGGCGATCAAAATATCTAAAGTAATTAACACGATACAAGTAAAATAACGATATAAATTGGGGGATGAATAAAACCGCTTATTGTGGGTAATTGTTTGGATTGACTTATCTGGTCGCTGGCAGAAGCGCCCGCAGCTATGATGAATGCCGCCGGGCGAAGGAGGGTGGGCGAGGGGAGGGATACAATTGATATCAACCTCTCCCGCGTTGCACAAAACACTTTTTATTCGCGGTCTCGTATGATGTTGCAAAGAGAACAATGTTTTTTTCTGTTCACAACCCATACTATACTTTTTACAACCTATACGATACTTTTTACAACCTATACTATACTTTTTACAACCTATACTATACTTTTTACAACCTATACGATACTTTTTACAACCTATAATATACTTTTTACAACCTATACTATACTTTTACAACCTATACTATACTTTTACAACCTATACTATACTTTTACAACCTATACTATACTTTTTACAACCTATACTATAATGTCTATTTGAATAGTAAAAGGACGTCCACGGTGCTGTTGAATGCTTACAAGCTTGACTGATTATACCTTTTAAAGGCTCGTTTAAAAATATATCTGAGTGCTCTTCTAATGGCGTGACTAATCCAGCTTCATGTACGTTTAATCTTTTGTACGATTAATCTGCAGTTCTTCGCCGAAAATTCCTGTATACATGAATTCTTCTTCAATATCATGACATTTTTTAAAAATGAATTATTCTAAAAATTACACGTGACGCTAGTACGTTTTACTCCCACTTGATAAGTCGTACCGGATGCGAGCGAAAAAACACCACGCCGTGGCAACATAAGGAATATTGTTTTTAATTTTTTTCAAAGTTTGTGACATGAATCTATATTAGATATTAGGATGTTAGGATCTATATTAAAAGTGTTATTTGAGAAAAACAAAATCTTAGGGTCCTAAATAGATTCCATCGGCACGGCTAGGTAAAAGCTAAATATATAGAGTCTACTGGAAAGCTCTTTCCGTTTTTAGAAAAAACAAAATAATACATTTTTCATACCCTGATTAAAATTTATTGAATAATATAATTTCCATCATTATTTGTGACTTCTTGTCAGCGTAATGACAATTTGTATGATGGCCATTTTTAAAAAGTGCCTTATCCCTAGAGGCTAAAAATTGAACCAGTGCTTGTCCGATATCTTCCTCGTTTAAGAAATTGTTTCCCTGCAAAATAAATTGTAAGAACAGAAACAAGTGATAATCGGAGGGTGCTAGATCTGGGGAGTATGGTGTCCTAGCCTAGCTCTGCGAGTTTCTGACGAGTTCTCAAAGCAATAAATGGCCTAGCATTATCATAAAGCTGTATGATGTCCTTCCTATTGAATATCGCCGGCCTCCTTTCTTGGAGTGCTGTTTTTAAATTATCCAATTGCTGAACAGTTCTTTTTGAAATTAGCTTTTCGTTTGGTTTCAACAGCTCAAAACTTATTGGTCCTTGAATGTCCCACCATATACACAACATTCTCTTATTCAGGCTCAATTTCAGTTTAGTAGGTGGAGGGGGCAGGTTTTCCGGATTCACTAAATGCTCTTCTCCTTACGATGTTTTCACAGGTAATCCACTTTTCATCTCCAGTTATCATCCGGTCCAAGAAGGGTTTGATTTTGTTTCTAGCAAGCAGACATGTGCATATGATGACTCGATCATTCAAATTCTTATTACTTAACTCATGTGGCACCCATCTAGAATATTTCTACACCAATCCTAGTTTCTGAATATAGTCCGAAATGGTTTGTTGAGCTGAATTAAGTCTTTCTGCTATCTCCGATGTTGTCAAAAAAAGATTTTGCTCAACATGGTCTTGACAGAACTTTCCGGTAGACCCAATATATAATACTATCGGCAATAAAAAAATCGTTTGTTCATAAATCAGCTAGTTATACGTTATATGTATTATAGTTATACGTGTCAAAAAGAGTAAATAAAATTCTTCGAACAAAGCGGTAATTAATTTTTATATACGATTTTTCTCGTTGTATTTGTGTCGGTAGGATCTGTAAGAGAATTCTGCCGTGTTAAAAGTTTTCAATATAAATTTTTCTCGCAATATCCGCAGGAGAGCTGTGTACGTACACTTCTATTCTATATGTGTTCCGCAGGGGTAACATATGATACATAAAGGTAACAGTTGTACGCCATGAGGGTGTACAAATGGAGAAGTTGGACAGGATTTAATCAATCTCCAGCGACGTGCCACGACTCCTTGCCCCAGCCGTGCACCGCTCTGTTTTATATTCTTAACGAAATGTGCCGAATATAATTGTGGCGATATTAAATATTTATTATTAGCATCGAACCGTCGAAGATTTTTTTGCCCTCGGCTCGGATTAATCAATCTCTTCCGTATATTTTCTCTCGGGGGATATTATATGGTTTATTCCTTTTGCAAAGTTCAAGCACATTCCCAAGTCATATGTTTGATTTATATCATCCCGAAATAAAACTAACAACAGTATTTTTTTTCCAGAAAATATCATCGTTCGGCTCGAGGATTTTCACGGGATCCGTTGAAAAAGTCTTAAAATGGCACAAGGCGCTATCGGACATTGAGATCGATTACGTTTTCGAAGTGATAGGTAAATATATTAACTCATTTCATAAATAATTCTGTCTTTTCAATTGCATGTACTAAAAGTCTGAGGGAGATGGTATAAACTTCCTGTATCAACTTGCTTTAAAAGCAGGGAGTAATGTTACCGTTTGCTCTATGTTAATGCAAGTTTTAAAGAGTCCAATTCATTTTTATTAGTTATTTTTTCAACGCTAAAATGACAAAGGGGTATATTCGGGATATATTATATATAACAACGCTATGGAAAGTGCGAGGAATAATAAAGTAATATATGGGAATGGGATAATATGTGTCAGATAGTCAAATCGATGTTTCTAGAAATTCCGAGCCGTAATCTACAGCCTAGAAGACAAAACTCGTCCTGGAAGTTTTGTAGTGCGGAGGATGTCATTCAATCATTTATCATACTTACGTGCCATAAGAAAGGTCAGAAAATTGGATCAAAGAATTCCTCCCATACTCTCAACAGAGAGTTTACGTGTGCTCTTCTTTGTTCACGTATCGGTAATAAACCTTTTTAGGACCGAACAGTGACCGGTGACGAGAAAATGATTCTCTATATATGTAGAAAGAGCCAAAGATAACGGGTAGGGAAAGGAAAGACACCGGAACCCCAAGATAAAGAAGGTTTTCAACACGTAAGGTGTTGTTATCTGTTCGGTGGGAATTGAAAGGTTTAGTCCACTTTGGACTTTAAAATTTAAAGCAAACGATAACGATGGAGTTCTACTAGGAGCAGCTTGTGCGGCTAAAGTCAATCAGTGATAGGAGAAAAACGACCATCTTTGGTTTACCTTGAACCGTCGATCACATTCAGCGAGGATGATATTTCAAAAGATGGAGCTGTTTGAATGGGAAATAACGCCCCACAATCATTTGGATAGTAAAAAGAATTCTGTATACAAGGTCAGAAAATTCAGTCACGCCAAGAATTTTGTAAAAGGTTCCTTGAAGAGATAAAGAATTCTCAAGATTTAAGAAATCTCTCTTTTTTAAGCATATTTGGGGGGAATCTTAAAAAATAGAGAATTTTATTTCATACTCTCCGTTAATTAAATACGAATTGGCCCCAACCTCGTCTGATTATTATTAAGAACTAAGACTCTCTATAATTTACTTGTAAACCCATGTTAAAATCACGGTCATGAATGTCAATCGCGCCGCGTTGTAGACCCGATCTATATTTTCATTATCATCTTCGAATTCAAAGGAATCATTTAAAAGAGAATTTTCAAATCGAATATTTTTTATTACAATCTCTAGTCCCTTGCGAGTCTATCAGATGGATCGGGTTTCCCAGCGGGGTTCAGGTGGACTCTCTGGTGTCTATGAAAGTTTGAAAAAGGTACAAAGTGTCCTTGGGGTCTATTGAGGGTCGATGATACATTTTTTCGCATTGAAGTTTTATTTTATTTTTAAATTTCTATAACAAATATTACTGTTACATCATCAACGGTGGGATAATATCTAGGATTTTTAGCACTTAACTTTGAATGATCGCCTTTTTGTTCAATTATGTTCAATAATTTTCTTCTTCATACAGAACTTCATTGGTTGTCAAAAGGCAACTGTTTGCAACGTTTCATTGATTAATTTTTATTTCTGTAATTGAATTCAAATTGAATCAAAAACTTAATTTATTACAACTTCAAGTAAAAATATTTTTTTGTGATTTGATATTCTATGGCGGATGCGTGCAAAAAGCAATCTGCAGTAAGTGCCACCGTATGTGCATTACTGTTGTAGATTGTAGAAAAAATATGACAGTTTTTGATCAATTAACTCTTTTTACATAAATCCTACGTGTCCCAAACTTTTTTCTATTTGTCTAAAAAAGTTTATAGAATAAGTTTTATGTAAGTATTGTCCTTTATTTTCTGCAAATAAAAACAACAATATTCGCTTCTACTGCCATGGGTGCGATGTTTTTTCTCGCTCGCATCCTGTACGATGTACCGAGTACAAGTGTAAGCGGGAACTCCGCCTGCGACAAGACATTGTCAAGAGTTCAGTCTGCGGTGAGACATCTCCGAGTGCGCGTGTCGTTTACGCGTTATACAATTTAAATGCTTGGGGTCTCTGAGAGACCCCTTTCGGACGACGCGGTTGTTTTCCAGTCGCCGTGACGGGGAAAGTTTAGAAACCCCTATATTAAATATTATTAGATTAAAAAATAATTTTATATTGTTATTTTAAAATTAAATAAATATAAAAAGCCGCATTTATTAATATGATTGTGTGCGCAAAACTTGACATTCTCTCCTACTCGGATATAACGCCATTATAAATCAATTACTGAAGCAACTTACGGAATTTGCATTGTGACGATTAAATTTGAACATCCATAGCCGATTTCAAATATTGGCAACGTGTGAACGCGAAATTTACGTGATCGGAGAGAAATTACGCTACGTGAGATGTTTGTTATATCAATATTATGTATGAATCCCGAAATAGGCTCGAATAATACATTCCATATGTATGTTTTTTTTCAGGAAAATGTTTGAACATACGCAAGGGACAGGGATGCGAGAAAACCATCTTGATGCGTGATTCGTCAGGGCCCGTGCTTCAAGTCATTTTCTATGAGATCGATTATTTACTGCCGGACATCACCATCGGCTGTACCATAAGGTATACATGTGAATGGATAATTATTCCAGATATTAATTAACGACGACACTGGCGCACATATTGCACGGCCAAAATTGTGTGATGAATTTGAGTGTCACGACGACCAACAATTTTGACCGTGTTATCTGCAGACTGCCGTATATTTGCTAACCCGTCGATGATAAATAGATCTTCATATAGCTCGCTCGGCTGAGCCATTCTATTCCGGGCACTATATTTAACCCACCAACTAATGGCAGTAGTGGCGAATTCGAAGCGCAAAATAATCATTTATTATTAAATTTATTTCAGAGTCGTGGGAAAAATGATCGGGAAAAATCGAATGAAGGGATTTAAAGTTAGAGAGGGATATGATTCAGAAATAGCTGCACTTCCACGCCTCAGTGCAATCGGGCATCACGTAATCACGAAAATGCAAGCTGCTAATTTTCAACATCAATAATTTCATTAAACATTTATTATTTTTCAATTACACATTTATCTCGTTGAAATATTACAGAATCCTCAGTATAAATACTGTATAATATTCTTTAATAATTAAGATAACATGATGTTGTATATCTTAACGTCGTGTGCGTGTGTAATTTTTAACCGTAACAACACATTATCCACAATAATATTATTAAAATAATATGTTTCAACCCTATTTTTTTTAATCTATTATTATTGTAAGAAAAACATAATGTAATTAAAATTGCAAAATATGCATTAATTAGTACCATATACTGTTATTATTATCATATTCAAATTATCCAAGTATACCGGCTTATTTTTTTTACGCGGTTCATAAAAATGGATCATTTTTTTAACATCAAACGCGTATTTTATGTTAAATTTAATATATTACTGATTGTTTATATGCATAAATAAAATTTATTGAATTTTAATTTTGAGTTGAATCTGAGATGTATGCCCCATTCTTTTTTTGCGCGCTAATTATATTTACGTCCAGACAATATCGCGTAAAAAATTGACATAAAAATGTAAAACAGTTACTTCACTTGATATCAGTTATACAATTTATAGTAAATCCTATTGTATGTATATCCCATTCTTATTTAACACGGTAAGATGTTAATCAAAATAATTATTTATTTTGATTTTATGCGTATGCAAAATTTTTTCATGGTTTTTACGATTTAATAAGTTTTTATAAATGAGTAGATATTATAATTATTTTATGTTAAGAATTACTATAAAGAAGGTTTTATTGGGAATTAAAAATCTGTAAAGGGAACTATTTAAGAGGGAGGAAGGAGGCCATAATGGAAATATTCATGGAATTTTTTCAGTCATATTCTCATCAATGGTTTTTAATTTTATTATTATTTTTAAAACCGCAAAAACATTTTTTTTATTATATATTTGTTGCTTCAGCCTGTTAAAATACGAAATCACTACTCAATATTGTCTTAAAATTTTTAAAAATAATTAAAATTTTCTGTTTTGATTTTATATTTTAAGCAAATAGTGGATATATAATGATAATTATTTTATGTTAAGTCTTAAGAAATTATAAATCTGTAAATTAAAGGATGCAAGAAAGGGAGGGAAGGGTTTAATGCAAGAAAGTTCGTGTTTTTTTTCTGTTACACACTTATCCCTCGATTACGCGGTTTTAAATTAATTTACGCGGGTTTGAACTAATTTGCGCAGTTTTAATTTAAGAAGATCATCCAAAAATAACATTAAATGCTTGTTGAAAAACATTATGACCATTATTAGAGTTATAATGTTGAAATAAAAAAAAATGCTAATATCAAGTTTTTTTTTGGAACGTATTCCTACACTTTGTTACTTTTTTTTAAGGGATTTTTTTTATTTGTGGGAAAGTATCCCATCATTTTGTATGAGGTCCATGTCTTTTATGCGCGATTTTTAATGGAACACAATCGAGGGATACTTATACTTTTTTTTTGGTTTATAAACATTGTAAAAAAAATATGTAAGGTGAAATAATTATTCTAAATTTCGGAGAATCGTAATTACTCCTATTTTATAGTATTAGTAATATTAAGGTTTCATACATTTTGTTTGTTGACATCTTTGCTTCTATTATACTACTTATTTTCTGCTGTACATTCATTACATTTTCCACGTACGTTAATGTCAATACATAATACTAAAGTTAATGAATGTGGCAAAAATAATTTGTCGACATAAGAATCAGGTGTTAAATTAAGATATTGGGTATGAATTCAATATAGATATAAGACTGTAGAAAATGTATTATTATTTAATAAGTATACGTATTTATAGGTATTAGAATAAAGTATTAAACCTGTATACATTTTTTAATTTATATTAAGGGTAATATATAAAAATTACGTTTTATGATATCGTCCTTTCCAATGGCCAGTTATATATTCGTTGTCGATCTCTTAACTTGCATTTTTTTGTTATTGTTTGGTGGACAATTAGAGAACAACTATTTCCAGGGACATTGACTCCTCAGCAGTGTCAGAAATAGTTAAAAAAAATCCATAGTGGAAATTTTGACTTTTTTGGCGGTGAAAGTGGAAAATGAGATGTTATGAGTTAAAGATTAAACAAATTTGATCAAACTCATTGGATAAGTAACAGATACAGTCGGATACTCTTGGTCTAGAGTGCAAGAACAATTGAAAAATAATTAGAAAGGTTCATAATTCGCGTCCACACGATGCCGCATCATATAAGTGTTAAATACAAATCTGTACGGTTTGGAATTTGTCAAGAATCGTGGATTATATCGCAAAAATCGTGGATTTCTAAAAAACAGGTACCATTGGCAATACTGGAACTGAAACTAATTGGTAAAAAGGTACTTTTGTCTGTATGTGGGATTGTTAAGAAATTATTCATTATAAATTCTTAAATATGGCCAGACAATAACGGCACACTTCTATTACGTTAAGCTGGAACGATTAACCTAGTAGTGCCGATGGGGTGGGTCTATTTGGGACACCTAGTTTTTGATTTTTCGTGAATAACTCTTAATATAATTTCTGCATATCACAAACTTTTTGTATTTCACTAAAACAGTCTAAAGAATAAATATTATAAATAATCATTGAATTTTATTATCCGTGATTGCGAAAAAAAATTAAAACAAGAATATATGCTTATGTTACCACGGGCGCGATCCTTTTTCTCGCTCGTATCCGGTACGATGTGTCAAGCGCGAGTGAAACCTAATAGTGACACGTGCCGCGAAAACTCAGTCGACGTTGAGACATTTTACGCGATATTGTCTGGACGTAAATATAATTAGCGCGCAAAAAGCCATTTACGCGTCAAATTGATTAGTTAAAAAATCCAAAATATCGATCAAATTATGAAGCATATCATAAATAACTATTTTTAAACTTAGAGTAATCCAATTCAACAATAATTGTTATTCAATGGAATTCATGTCTGGGATAAAATCTAATGAGGTTTTTAGTTTTTCATAAACGTCTCAAATATTTTCGCATTATCTTGTGTGTATCTGGTATTTCGAGTGTCATTAATCGATGTCATAAAAACATCTTCCGCCCGTGTCGATGGGGTCTATTGGGGACCCCATCGACTCAAATAACTCTTTTAATACAAATCCTACATGTGATAATTTTTTGTATTTGTCTAAAAATGTATAAAAATTATAAATAATCGTTGATCTTTATTGTCCGCAATTACGAAAAAATAAAATAAAAACAACAATATTCGCTTCCGTGGCCACGAGCGCGATGTTTTTTTTGCATCTCATCCGATACGATGTGCCGAGTGCAAGTGAAAACGTGCGATTGACACGTACCGCGAGAATTAAGTAGAATTCATCAATATTCCGACTTGAAATGCTTGGGGTCTCTGATAGACCCCCTTCGGACGACAATGTTGTTTTAGAGCCGCCGTGACGGATCGGTTAAAAGAATCATCTATCACTTTTGCTCCATTGGATTACCATTTATTTCATCATAGGTTCCCAAATTATTTTGCCTTGGCGTCTTTTTGCTTAAAATCGAATTTTTCTAAACTTATTAAGGAATAATGCAGAATTTTTAAACTGATTTTTAAGAATATCGAAGCAGTGAAAACCGGTCTCGGTGTCTATTTTTCATCCAAAGAAAAAGATTCCTACGAAAATTACTAGAAAGATGGAAGAAAATTATACGTGATACATAAGCAATGTATCATGTTTAGCGTTGAATTAATAATCGATTGGATGTTCTCATAACGTCAATGCCCAAAGTTTCAGTAATGAGTGTTGCATACAACTAGTTAGGCTAACCGCCGGATCCTAAAGCAAAGTTTAATAAAGATAATCGTTTTAGGGTGCCGGTCCTACCCGGACAATATTTGGCATTAGACTAAGCCTATTATTTCGGTAATGACCGCGTATCCCAAATTGACCTTTCCCCGCCAAGTCAGGTATTGGGCGGGAAACTCGACCATAGAACACCAATACGATTATTAGACCGGGGACACGTTACGCAGCCGGAAAATTTCCAACGATTAGTGCAGAGCTGTAGCGTCGGCGGGGGGAGAGGGGTGGTGGGGGGGGGGCGGAGGGGAGCCGCGGTAAATTAGAGACTTTGTTACGATTGAGTTGTTTCTTCGCTTGTTAACTTTCATCACTCGTTCACCTCAGACAGTAATCATTTTATGGGATAAACTCGGAGCGGAGTGGAATCCGAGTTTCGCGTCGTAAATTTATTTCGTAAAAAATGGTTATATACGAATTTGTATTATGCGGTGTTTCGGCCGTAATTACTTCGGTTCGAACGCGGCAAATGCAAAAAACCGGTGGGGGTTATGGTTTAATTTTCTCGGAATCTCGATAGCCCGAAGCCGTTTTTGCAGCATCATGAGGTCACAGCAGCGATTCGGGGGATAATCAAATTTGTAGTAGCACCGAAGGATACAACCGGGCGGCGTTAATGGCCCCGTCTGACTTATAGTCCCCGTGAGATTAGATAATGTCTACACTCGCATGCTTCATTTTAATGCCGGCGCTCCGTATTATCATCTTAATGTCGTTTACACGCCGTGAAATGAGATGAAAGAATTACATAATTATCGCAAGCTTATAGTGAATGCGATAGAGTCGCAAAAACGAAGGATGGAACCAAGAAGTGGGATTAAATTTGTACCCGGCCTTTGCTACACGACGGCAAACTGAAAACTTTTAAGCTCCGCGATAAAGTAATACTCTTGTACTCTATTATTTCTCGTTAACTCTTCTCAAAGCTCTACGTATATAATACTTCGATTATTATGATAGATCGGAAAAATACAATATTTATTTATGGGATTATTTAAAGTGAAGGTTTTAAAAGAGTCATAACATGTTAATTGACTTTTTTTACGAGTTAAAAATATTAAAATGGCTACGTATGATGTCCAGCAACGAGTGAAACGTATTGTGTTTTTCTATTCTAGCGAAAGATCAATTATTGACACTCAGAGAAAATAT
>JAGXCT010035545.1:0-66388 GCA_022495035.1 Philopotamus ludificatus | reverse complement strand
TTAACTTAGGATATAATATAAACAAAATGCTACACTAATGGAAAAAAAAGTCTAGTAGTTTATATAGAGAAATGAATAAAAAACGAACATCTGTATTTTTTTCTATATATTATTGAACCAATGCAGAAAAACTCGCGAAATTTATTGACGCAAGATGTATTTTTTATTAAAGAAATTATAGATGCATTCTTTTATTAAAAAACTGAAGTAAAAATTAACGATACACTTTAGGCATAATATAAAAGATTTTTATAAACTAATGTGAAGGGGAAAAAGACTTAAAATAAAACAAAAGTCAAAGTATAAATTATTTTTTTAATGTAATAAGTTTTATTTCGCTAGTAGAATGATTTGAAAAATTATGAAAATCATTTAAAATATATTTATTGGTTAGATAACACCTTTGACATTTAACGCATCCGTTTACAATTTTATTTTTAGTTACTAATCTTTTAATTTAATTTTATAACAATTTTAAAAAATAGACATCTCATTCGTGGTTTTTAAAAAATATGTATTAAATTAACATTGTTATTTAAATTTTTATTCAGTAAAATAAAATACGTAAAGTTTTATTATCATTAGTATTTTTATTTTTATCTGTATATAATACTTAAAATTAATATTTATGTTCAATATTTAAAATGTAAGCATTAACAATAAAATTAAATATATCGTGGAATTTTAAATTTTGATATAAAAAAAAATTCGAAGGATCCAAAATATGTCCAGGGACTGTTTTTTTATCTATTTATTAATATTAAAATGAAAAGGCAAAGTATGACATTAAAAATTAAAATCTCTGAAATGTAAATATTGCAAATAAAATGCTTTTTAAATTATTAATATTGTGTTTAAATTTCCTCAGAAGACAATTCTATCTCACGTTCCCCTTTTCTTCAGTGCTCCCTATACACCTTCATAGAAATTTATTTTTGTAATTATTTTCCACCCCAGCGTTTTTGCACCCTCTGAATTGGGCACAGCAAATAAATACCTACAGTAAATTAAAAATGCACCGTAAATTACAGCTGAAGATGAAATTATTACTTTCTCCTCTCGTTCATTTCTTTTTTCAACAAAATTATAACTCAGATAAGGATTTAGAAATATATGTTCACCACAATGAGAAAACAGTATTGTACATGTAGTGTCGGAGGTCAAATGAAATAATAATAAATCAGGTAGAAAACGTACAAACAAAATCGTTTAATTTGTCACGCATTATCGCAAGGAGAGGGCCGTTTTTAAGACCCCACATCTATATTGAGATTCTGCATCTAATACGTAATCAGGATCTTATGAATATATCAATAAATACGTAATAATAATTTAATATAATCGTTTATTAATCCAAAAAATGGTTTATTATTTGATACATTATTATATTACACAGTCACATGGTTTTATATATATATATATATTTTACAAAAAATGCATTGGATTAAATATCATTAATATTTACAAAATCATCTTTAATAGCAGTACAAAAATTTTGGATTCTGAATTATAAAACAATGATTAATTCTAGAACTTTTAGTTACGAGTATGATTAATATTAAACATTGGAATGTACATATGATGAAACAAAATAACATGTGTACATTATATATTATTAATAATTATGCAAAAATATATTTAAAAAAATATCACATCAATTTATTTCAGGCCATATGTATGCCATAAAATCAAAATCTCAACATTTATGTTACATATTCACATTAATTCTATAATAATAAATTATTTATTTAAAAAAAACAAATGGATATATTTGATTTCGCTCTACCGTGTTTCATTCCAATAGGCACCAATTCAAATACATTTCATAGTAATATTTACACATATTATTTTTTATAATAAATAATTATTACATTAAAGAGAGATATGAAGTCGGAAATATTTAATTTTTTTCATAGAAATATTTACAAAACATCGATATTCATGGTATAATACATTGGGGAGATAATAAATAATATTGGATATTGAGTATAATGGAAAGAGTTGCTGTATAATTATTTCGTACATAGGAACAATATTATTTTATTGGAGTCACGGTATTAAAATAATATATCATTTTCATATTATTTTTAATAGAATTTATTCACGTGTCAGTCACTGTCGTATATGGAAGCTGAGCTCTCTCGTCGATACAGTGTTGATTCCAGATGGCTATTGGGAAGCCATCTGTACGCAGAACGCTCCAGAGAGGTACTGAAAAAAATAAATTAAATATTAATTAATATATAAATAAATATGTGAATATATTTAACATCTGATCTCCGAATTTATGTATATTTTTAAATATTATGTTACGAATTAATTAGCATGTAATATGCATAAGCAACAAAACGTTTCGTGTTTCTGTATGATGATGAGTGTTTATTCCAGTATTTACCTCATTAAAATATGCAAAATTAAACAATAACAAGAAAATATAATTATAATATTGTTTTTAAAAAATAATATAAGCAAATAATGGTGAGATGGTGATGGCGATGGCCTGCTGGTCACACCTCTTGCAGTCTTTTGGTTGACCACGCTGCGTGGGCAATGCTTCCGCATATGCGTACAGGGGTCATCAACATTTATTTAAAAATATATCATAAAATATATTAACAAGATCAAAGATTCATGCAAAAAAATATTTTCGAATTTTTATTCTGCTCTGAATAACTCAGATTATCAATAAAAAAATATTGGGAATGAGTGGGTTGAAGGATAATTAAATGCAGGTTGAATAATAAATTTAGAAATATCTCGCGAATGAATTAAAACATTATGACAACTAAATGATTCATTGATTCAGTACGAATTTTCATCAACAGCCTTCGAGCAACTAATAAACTTTTGTATATTTTTATTTTGCAGACATAAAACAGTCACGTTTTTTAATAAAAAATCTTATTGTTCATGAAAAGTGGGACTTGTTCTATGATCTAAATATTTAAAAAAATATGATTTTATTCAACACAGATATTAGGTAAAACGGAAAGAAATGACACTTTTTCTCATGCGTCACTTTAAAACCAGTTTGTCACCGGTTTCCATTGAGTTAGCACGTCGTATTGGGTATCATTTTGAAGCTCTGTTTTTACTCTTACCATTTTTATATATTTTTTATATTCTTTACCGTAGTAGAAAAATGCAGAAGCCTGAGATTGAAGAGGCGCATTTACGGTATTTCATGCTGTTTTTATTTGATAAGGGATTAAAGCCGAACGAAGCTACACAGACAATCTGCGATATTTATGGAGACGTCTTAAATCTGTGAAGTGCTTTAAATGGTTTAAAAAGTTTAAAAGTGGTGATAGGCAGTTAAAGGACAAACCAAAAACAGGAAGACCCCTCAAAATCGATTGGTGGAAGCTGATCCGCGTAAAACAGTGAAGGGATTGTCACATGACCTTGGCTGTCCAATAAAAACTGTGCAAGATCATTTGAAAAGCTTGGGGAAAAAATAGGCAAGGAATTTGGGTACCGCACGATCTCTCCCCAACGGCCTTGGGGCAACGCGTACCAATCTGTGTATATTTATTGTCCAGACACGAAACATATCCATTTCTTTAAAGAATTATTACTGGGGATGAGATATGGGTCCTTTACAGTAAAGCCAGAAGAAAAAAACAAAGGTTATCTTTAAAACAGATATTCCTACTCCTCGGCCAACATTATCATTGAAAAAAGTTTTGTTATGTGTTTGGTGGGATATTTCGGGTATATTACATTATGAATTATTAAAACCTGGTCAGACAGTTACGGCAGAGTTATACTGTGCCCAATTAGAAAGATTAAAAGTGGAGTTACTAAAAAAACGATCTGTTCTGCTTAACAACAACCGAAGAATTTTACAGCATGATAATGCAAGACCTCATGCAGCAAAAATCATCCAGGATAAAATCAGAGAACTAGATTTGGAACTTCTGCCATATCCACCGTATTCACCTGATATAGCAGCTTCTGAATATCATTTATTTAAATCAATGGAACATTCACTTCGTGGTAAAAAAATTGCAAACGTTGAACAGGTGAAAAATCACCTGGATTCATATTTTAACAGTAAACCGCCAGAGTTTTACGAAAATGGAATTAAAAAGTTGCCTATGTTATGAAAGAAGATCATAGACATAGCTAATCTATTGAAATTGACAATGAAAAGATTATTTTTTTATAAAAATCTTTTATATTAAAGGTGAAGATTATTTTTTTTATCATTTTTTGAAAAGTGAAAATATTTTTTTTAAATACATTTAATATTGCTTTATTTATTATTAAATGTTTTGAACATTTTTGACTCCCTGGTTGTATCTCTGTCCAGTGGTAAATATTCTTCAAAGGCGGGGTCCGTTCGATCAATGTCAGCCGGGATCAGGTTTTGTTTCAAAAGTGTGATATTAAAAATTGAACACGTGTATACATTTATCTGTACTAAGGAGCTGACATCGAACTGTGGACAACGAAATTTTTTAGCTATCGCGGAGCCCACATCTTGTAATTAATTAGAAGAACACGGTGCCTCGTTTTGTGAGGAGCATTAATTCCGATGTGATCCATCTATCATTATCTGGGGAAGCGATCTGGGCACTGACCAATTGTTGAACAAAATAAATTAACGCCTCGGTTATTTACGTTTATTTTTCCTAGTCAAAACTTTGGTAACTGGTTCAACGTTTGCAGGGAATGCAGTGCAGGGTGCACTCGAGACGTTATTGCTTGGATAGGATTTCACTCGAAAGTTTTAGTTTTAGTCCAAAAGTGTTTGGACCGAAGTGTTTAGTGTCCAAACTCAATATTGTTAAGCGTTGATGTAATTCGAAACTGTCGAGTGCAATACACCGCACGAAGAGCACTCGATACAGAACAACGAAGAAATAAACTTAAAAGCTTGAATACACTTTATGTATATAAATATAAAAATAACCAAGAAATACTATAATTAATACAATTATTTGTAAAAATTTAGATATGTGATCCTAAACGCCAAAAAAATGATTTATATGCAATGATAATTAATAAGACGTTATAATAGATGTAAATCAACCTTTCAAATCGTCTCTTAAGGACCCCAAGCATTTCACGATATTGGCGAATTTTTCATCGATATCAAAAAAAGGGATTATTCTTAGAATAAAAATAGTTATTCATGATATGCATAATTTTGTGGATATTTTGGTTACTTTGATTGAGCTTTTGCTCCACTTGTCACTCGTACTCAGAACATCGTACCGGATGCGAGCGAGACAAAACATAGCGCGTTGTAACAGAAGCGAATAATGTAGTTTTAATTTTTTTTAGCAATTGCAGACAATAAATAACAATGATTATTTATAATATGTATGCTTTAGACTTTATTAGACAAATACAAAAGGTTCGTGACATTGTAAGATTTATATTAAAAGAGTTATACGAGAAAAAATAAAACAAAGGGGTTCCCAATATACATCGGCACAGCTAGGTTAAATTATTGGTAAAATAAATAAAATACTCAACGTCATATTCTGTATTTTTTAAAGTTACAGTTAATCATTTAAATGCAAAAATATAATAATATATTTAGTCATGTAACTAAAAACGCTCTCTTTTTATATCATAAATCAGTAGAGATTAGTTAACAGACAATTTTCATGCATTTAAAAATAAAAACGTGATATAATATTCCATTGGCTAAAATAAAATCGTAATTTTCTAAAATAATTAGATTTTTACCCTAATTTCCCGAGTTTTCTTTACAAACTATAATTTAAAAAAATTAAATAAAAATCCATTCGTCTATTCAATATCATTATAAATGCCAAATTTGATGTCCTAACGTATGCGTATTCCATAACACTTTTTATTTAACAATTAATTAAATATATAAAATATTTTTTTCAGTATGTTTATCAATATTTAAAAATATATATTATTATCAGTTTAGTACATTAAATTTTTGTTTTTATCTCGGCTACTTAGCAACCGATATAACTCCGACTTTGTGTTATTTTTTGTATATAATTAATTATACATGTAATACATATTATTGATAAACCAATTCCATTTGTAAATAAATAGTAAATATTAAATATTATGTTGTCTTTGGTGATTCATTTGCTATCATCCAAAACCTCATTGCAAAAACATAAAGTTTAAGGACATTACGCAGAATTTTTGTAAATCCATTGTTTATAAATATTATAATATTTTTATTAAAATTTTTAAAACTTGAAAACGTAATATGTATAGTTTTGATATCCCCGAGTTTAAATAAATACAAAGAATTAATTACGAAGCGATTTTTTTTTATTAATTACAAGTGAATCTATCCTGCACTGGCTAAATATTTATCTTAAAATGCTGAAAAAATCTTTTCATAGCTGTAAATGATTCCATAAAATAAAAATGAACCATTGTCATTTTTAAAGCTTTTTGAAGAAGTAACAATTTAACTCCAGAGACCCAAGTTAACCGATCAGTCACGGCGGCTCGAAACCAACGGCTTGTGTCCGATGGGGTCTATTTTGTATGAAATGAATGTATGAAAATAGATCCCAACCATTTTAAGGCAAGAAATAAAATCAAAAAATTCTCTCACGTGACGTGAGGGCTCCCCTTTCGTGTCCATACCGCGGGGACCCGAGCCGTCTTGGTATGCGGTGTTTTGTAAAGAGTTTCCCTCTCTTGGCCATTGCTGGCATTGGACGTACATCTTCTACCATGTTGGTATCGGATTTTACCCTCTCGACTGTATCCAGGCAAGTATGAGGGGGTTTGTCTAAGTATTCGTTTGTTCTCCTCTCTAAGGCGTTATCTGCTTATAACGAGTCAATCAGTCATGGCGGCTCGAAACCAACGGCTTGTGACCGATGGGGTATATTTTGTATGAAATGAAGGTATGAAAATAGACCCCAAACTGAAATGTTTGGGGTCAAATATTGATAAATTATTCGACTATACCTTGACATTTGCTTTAAAAATGGATTTTACTAAGAATAAAAATGTCTATTCACTTATTCGCTCGCACTTGCACATGCGCAATGTTTTTTCTCGCTTACATCCGGTACGGAGCGATAAAAAACATCGCGTTCGAGTTAAATCCTTTCATAATAGAAAAATCAAACACTTGGGGTCCCAAATAGACCCCATCGGCATGGCTACACGACAAAAAACAACACATCAGTCAGCAATTGACCATAATTTGTATTACGTACGACTGTTTGTTACTTTTCATTGTCGTGATAAATGTGGACGTCGTTAAGCTATGCAAAACAGTGTCTCGACCCCGTGCGGAATGTCTGAAAGTGATGTGCCATCACCCCCGCCGCTGATGGCTTCTCACTTTCAGACATTCCATTTCATCGGACGTGCCATCAGCTGACGTTAATGGTGTTCTTGCAGCCGGCCGCAGCGTGCAACAATCAGGGCGAGGAGGGCCGTAATTGGCCCGGGTCGCTGCGACTCCACCGACAGCCGACTCCGACTCCGACTAATTACACCCGGGCCGAAATTAATTTGAACACCTAGCGTGTATGGGCCCACAACAATTTGAATATTGATTAACGTCATTATTCTTGGATGGGTGAAGCACCTCGGCACCGTCCGCACAATGGACGGTATGAGAAACGCGAGCCACGATAATTATGCCCCCTTAAAATGGTCATAATTTATTATACGAAATCGAGTCCCGGACATATGCACACACATATACACACACGTATATATCCACATATACGCGTGTAACTCTTGACCAGAGCGATGATTAATTCGCACCGTGTATAAAAAAACAAGTGCCGAGTGTCGATGCTTATCGCCTGTCGACTGTTGTGCGATCGCCAAATTTTTAAGATAAATTTGAATTTTTAGAATTTTGTTGGCCGATGACTCAATCGCCGGTTTGAGTATCGTGTGGCCTGTTTACGTAGTGCCATAGCTCACCTGTAGATTTATCCGATACCGTGTTAATTGGAGGATCACGAGTTTGAGACGTTTTAGACTTATTAGGCCGTCAAGTACGATCGGGCAGAGAAAACTGATTTTAAGCCTAAACGACGAGTCAAACAAAACAGTGGATCACGATAACTTGGGTATTTCATCAATTTGTATTTACACATATGAGTCGGGGATCAGGTTCGTAAAATTCATCTTTTAGAGCAGGGAAGAGCAACCATGACTTTAAAAGCAAGTGGGGAAAAATGAGGTTGAAGTGACCCCCGCCTTTTTCAAATTAAAAAAAAATGAACCTTATATATTTTTAGTGCAGTGAGGTCGAACCAAGAATATAATAAGAATTATCAATTTTTATTTACCATATAAACAAAAAAAAACACGTATTTTTCAATAAATCTAATGAAAATAATTTTTATCAATATGTATATAAAAATTTAATAAAACTTTTAATATAAAAATACATATTTTTTTAATCGAGTAAAAAGTATAGACTAGCGGGGCATATACAGTTCTGCCCCAAACAGAGCTTTTCGCAGCAAACGAAATGCGACCTTCTGTATACGGTAATACGGAACTATTCTCTTTACCTTCACTACTTAGTCAGACAACAACACTCGTTCGAGTCAGAGCTAGCGACTATGTGACCAGGGCGGTAACAAGAATGCCGTTCTGTTCGCATATTTCAGCTAATTATTATTTATTATTCGGAGAAATGTGTGTGGGGCAGTGCCTCGGTTGCCCCTAAAGACGAACCGCCCCTGCTAACACTGAATGATGAACTTAAATTAGCTCTCTAATAAAATAAACCTGGTATAAATAATTAAAAAAATAAAATACTCAAGAAATACTATTAAAAAAAACGTCGAAAAATATATGTAGAAAAAGATTATTTAATGAGAAGTTTGTCATTGCTTCTTTGCATATATTTGCCCATGTCTATATTTGCAGATATAGACGACACAGCAATTCGCATGGTGCTTTTTAACCCTACAAATCTTTGAAGGGCCGCACGCAAAAGCGTGACCGCGGGTTGCTCATCCCTGGTTTCGAACCTAAATATATTTTGTCACCATCGTATTCTTTTTTTTATTCGAATTAATTATTACACTGTCTATTTTTATTGCTTTAATCCTTTATGACATTTAAACATTAAGTATTAATAATATAAGTATAAAAAGTTTCTCTTTTTTAAATAGTGAAAATTAAAGGTATGTATTTTCTTTATGATTTTTATTTCTGATATAAATAATAATTTATATAGTAAATATTCTATATAATTACTTGCAATTAATACATAGTCTCTAACAAATTTCTCACCACGGAATCAGTATTCCATGGGAAGGAAAACCCTAAAACTTATGGCCGATAAATGGTCCAGTTTTAATACTATCGCTTCTCTTCCTTCTTTCTAGGGAACTCTCTCTTTGAATAGGTCTTTTCTATGATGAATAGATTACTATTCCGTAACACAGACAGTAATCACGGCTAGAGAAGATAAGAATATCTAAGTAAACCACCACCTATTTGCCTGGACCAAGTAGGGGGAGTAAAATCCGATATGAAGAGTGATAGAAGATCCATGTTCATTGCCAGAAATGGCAAAGAGGGCACATAAGAGGAGCACTCACGTCACGTGTGAGACTCAGGTTCCTTTGATCTCCTCACCTTTCTAGAGTCTGGCAAAGGCTATTAGCTCAGCGAATGTATCGTGGCCGGCAAATGACGATGATGATGATATAAGGCAAGTCCTTGTTGAATAGAGTGGGGTACCTTTAAAAACCTATAACTATCTGAGCCCATACTTTAATTTTTTTTTATTTCCAAATAATCACTGATTAGGCCAAAAGCTCCATCCATGTCTTTTTTAACCACAAAAATTATCAGGAGTTTTATAAGTTTCAATAAGTTCTTCCTAAAATAATTATTTAACGTTTTAAGAGTTTGTTCCAAAAGCCATTCATACAATTACGTCGTTACGTACCTTCTAAGAACCCAAAATTCTTTCATTGGGCCTTTTTAAAGATAGCAAAAACCCTTGATCCATCGACTATTCTTCACCCTGGGGTATAGAGAGGCAATAAACCACGTGCTGTTTTATTTAACTATATCAAAAATAGTTAGAGATTTTAATCGAAGATGAGGCAGTCGACTGTATTATCCTATTTGTTTCATATTCTGACGCATTTAGGGGAATTTTGCTTTAAAAATAGTTGAGAAAAATTAAACTCAGAGTTTAATTACATCTTTCTTTTTCTTATTTAATTTTCTGAATTTAAAAATTTTTTTTTGTCTAAAAGTCGGATATTTTTCATTATCATTTCACTAAAATAAATAATATATTTCTATCAATTCAATCTAAATTAATAGTTCACCATTTATAAGTATGACCAACAAACTTTGTTATCACAGTCAGCAACTATACCAAGTCTTTAGCGTGAGTTTAACTTTAAAGTTTGCTCAAATCCACGCTTGATCGGTCTCGCCAGAAAGAAAAATGTTTTCAATATCCATCCGGTTGAATTAATCTATGAGAAAATAGAGCAAGATCCGTGTCTGAGACGCCAGCACAATCTTATCGACAACAAACACCACTCTCAAGACACTTTCCCGAGGGGGTGGCGGCAGATCGCGAGGGGAGGGGGCGGGTATAGATGGTGTATGGTGGTGAATAAAACTGGAAAATGGAGTGAGCGAGCGTCGTAAATAATGGCAAGTCCTGGTCCCGGTTTATCGGATCGTGTACACCCGGTTTAGTAACCGGGGCTAGTCGACTGAAAAATCAGATATGATCCGGTGACCCGATCCCCGGCTATTGCTCTTCACAGCTATCCGGATCATATCCGGTCGTTTGGAGCGTTTTACACCTATGCACTTTGGAGAGGTGTTAAAAAGCGTGCGATAAAACCGGATTGTCGGGGTGATAGCGCTCATGGCCCCGCATTATGAACGTATAAATACCCATTATTTATTTTATATTAAATATTTTAGCGCTAAACCAAAGGTATATGCAAATTAAAAAATATTTAATTAATTTTTTATCACTAATAGAGTGAAAAATAATATTTAACGGGGCGCCAAATAATTTCGCGAGTCTGTGACAAAGGATTTTATTGAATTTTCACTTTTTTTATATAAAACAGATCATTTTTCCAGCATTTGCTAAACGCATGTAAATCAATTAATCATATAATTGCAACTAATTATCTAAAATAGCCACAAAAAAAATTGATAATAACTCGCGAAATTATTTGACATCAGCTTTGAATGCCTAATATTTTGTTTTTTATTAGCATATGTCATAAAATTTGTCTGAAATATTTCATTTTTTTAAATTGTTTAACAGCTTTACCAGTTTGTTATCATTTTTAAATATAAAGGATTTTAAATTAACACATTGGTATTTTTCTGTATTTTTTATGTCGTTTGAGTAATATTTGCTTATAACGAATTAAACAACGTTTGGACATTATTGTATTATCATCATCAGCATTTGCCAGTCACAAGGCTCTCACTCGCTGAGGGCATGGACCTTACTAAACTCTCGCATGGCAGTCGAGGCCAAAAGAATCTGAGTCTCACACGTGACGTGAGGGATCCCCTTTCGTGTCCATACTGCGGGGATCCGAACTGTCTTGGTATGCGGTTTTTTGTAAAGAGTTTCTCTCTCTTGGCCATTGCTGGCATTGGACGTACATCTTCTACCATGTTGGTATCGGATTTTACCCTCTCGATTGTGTCCAGGCAAGTAGGAGGGGGTTTGTCTCGATATTCATTAGTTCTCTTCTCTAAGGCGTTATCTGATTATAACGAGTCACGAGTGACATGTAGCGAGCGACAACACACCCATCTATATAGGTATACACAGGCATACATATGCCCAAAACGAGTCTCAAGTAGCCGGTCCCAAATGATTATTAGTCCTGTCGCGCAATGGCAATCCTTTCATCATGGGAAAGACATCTTCAGAGAGAAGGAAGAGGCGCGAAAGTATCGAGACTAGACCAATTATTGGTCAAAAGATTAGGGTTTTCCTTCCCAGGGTATACTGGCTCTGTGGTGAGAAATCCGTTAGAGACCAGATTTTATTGTATATTTTCCCTAAGTTTGTTTCATCGTCCTGAAAAGATCATAATCTGAAAAAGCGAATATGTAAGATATTCGAGTATGACGTATTTATTTATTCAGAGCATAAATTTTATTGCCGGATCACTTATATTTATATATTTACTTAAAACCCATACGAAAAATAAATATTACGAGCTTTTGCGATAATCCCGTAACGATTTTTCGACAATTTATTTTCACTAAGTTCTTCAGCAAATTATTGCTGAATTTTCAGGGTCGTCTTGTTTTTCGTATTGTGTTTTTAATTGTTATCACGAGTATTAAATCGCTGAAACAAATAATTCATAATTTTACTGTAAAAATTTCCTCAAACTTTGGCAATTATTTGTGCTATCATCTGTCATCTACTGGTGTTTCTAATTTAAATATTGTACTCTTAATAATAAATTTAAACTTAGAAACACTGCAATGTTGAGATTAATTATTATTATCTAAGCGAATATTGTGATAAATGAATTAAAAATAAGTAATTGGTCAATAGGATTTTTTTTTTAATATCATCACTTGGTGACTATTTCTATTTTTTATTAATACTAATACAAAAATAAACCCACGGCTTAAAACTAGACCACGCGGCATGTCCAAGTCAAGTCGATCCAGATTTAATAGTCGTCCGGGATTTACGGGAGCTATGTTCCTCTCAAATTTCAAATCCAGCTCACAAAAAACGAAATCAGGGCTGTAACGAGCGCCATAAATCATATTAATCTGGCTTGCACGTGGCAACCCTGGCAAGCACCGGATCCACAGCCGGTAGACCGATGACGATGAAGAGTAATGATGGTATCATCACTCCGCCGCTAGGTGGCAGCCGAGAACTTCCGGTGCGTTTATTTTAATCAAACTGTCATACATGTGCCGTGAAAAAAATTGAAAAAAAAATATAGATAAAAAATAAAATTACGACCAAATCTGTAACTCTACACTCCACTGTGTCATTTTAATTACATAGTCGACTCATTGAGACGATCTTTTCATCACTCACTTGAAACAGGATATACGTATTTAAAAAAATATATACACAATTTCCTTTTAATTCAGGAGACATGTATTAGAGCTGTTTAAATAAGAAAATATTATTTATTATTAATTAAATTAAAATGTAGTTCATAGCATGATTGAAATGAGAACCATGTTTAAATAAATTGCATCTCATTATCGACTTAATGAGGATGCAGTTACGCACACTGAGAATTTGGCACATGACAATCATAAACGATTTAAAATTCTCACGGTCGACAAAATAATTACAGAGTAATATTATTTATTTGCCATATTTAACACGACTGCCATTTCGAGTACGCTCGAGTCATCAAAGGACCAAGTAAATTAATCAAAGACAAAACTTTTGCTAATTCATCTACTCTTCAAACGACTGTTCGCACAAAGACATAGTTTATTGTTGAAAATGTGATATTCGCGCAATCAAAAACTCGATACAAATATGCTGAAATATTTGCCCAAGTTTTGGTAATGCACATCGACTCGATCGCCCCGAGCCGGGACGTCGACATTAACCATTTTAAAAATGGCCAAAGTTTTAATGAGTTTATGGACGCTTTCGTATATTTTATATGGCTGTGTGTGTGTGTCGGTCGAGAAATTTATGGCGAGTGTTATTCAAACGTCGACGTTATTGAGAAATATGGAGATATCGTGGTGTTATGTGAAAACACTCTCGGCTAACTAATTCGACGATTGGTATTTTTGACAAATAATTATGGAAACACGATTCGAAGAAATAGACCGATTACTTTTAATTCTTTTACATTAAATCTATTATAAAAATGTGTAACCATTAAAAAAAATAGAACTGCTATTTGTATAGTCTCAGAATATCACATAAATCTTTAGGATATATTCAATGTGTAGAAAATTGGTTGTACTTCATTTCAAAAAAAGATTGTATTCATAGTATTACTAATCTCTAATAACAGGGTGTTTAAAAAAATGTAAACACTGGTGAATCTATTTAATATTATTATTAATAATTATTATTATTTGTTTTTATTAACAGGTTGTAACACATCCACAAGAAACTTTCAAATAGATGACTTGGACGAAAAGGTCCTATACTGAACTTTTTCTTATAAGAAGGAATACCTAAGTAAAACACCGCCTACTTAAAATGCGATATCAAGAGTGGTAGAAGATGCACGACCAATGCCAGAAATGCCAAAAAGGACACATAAGAGGAGCACTCACATCACGCGTGAGACTCAGGTTCCTTTGGTCCCTTACCGTTCTAGCGTCTGGCAAAACCTATTGGGCGAGTGTTACATGGCTGGCAAATGACGACGATAATGATGATGATATCATATTTATAATCATCATTATCATCATCATTTGCCAGCCACAAGGCTCTCACTCGCTGAAGGTATGGGCCTCACCAAACTCTCGCAAAAGGCCAAAGGAACCTGAGTCTCACACGTGACGTGAGGACTCCCTTTTCGTGTCCATACCGCGGGGACCTGAGCCGTCTTGGTATGCGGTTTTTTATAAAGAGTTTCCCTCTCTTGGCCACTGCTGGCATATAATGATTATACTAAAGTGTTTTCATCATCTGTGTTACTTATATCCATGGGTGACTTCTCTGATTTTTCAGCCACACCCAGGTTAGATTGTATAGTTTTTTTTCTCTATTAATTTTAGACTTACAGGTTCTTGGTAAATAGGGTGGCGTACCTTTTTAAAATCTAACACTATCTGAGTCTATATTTTCATTTTTTTTTATTTCCAAATCATCATTCAAAAAAAAGATTGTACTCATAGTATTACTAATCTGTAATAACAGGGTATACCAAAAAAGTGTAAACACTGGTGAATCTATTTTATCATTCATTCGGGAGGACTTTGGGGAAGTTGGCGATTATATTTTTATTAACAGGACGAAACACCTCCACAAGAATCTTCCAAATAGACTAGGACGAAAAGGTTCTATAGAGTATCCTATTCGTTCCTCAGACCTAAGGACACTGAACTTTTTTTTATGAGGATATCTTAAAGATAAAGTCTACACAAGAAAACAGACGTCACTAGAAGAATTAAAAGCCGATATTGAGGAATTTCGGCTTTTCATTCATTTGGTGTATTCACCAAATGAAATCATTAAGATCTTTATAATTTATCTGAATATAAACTGAAGTATAATTAAAATAATCAAACTGTGTATAAATTTGTTTGCGACAGTCTTTATATATTCATTTTAGTTAATTTAAGAAAAATTAGAAAAAAAATTAACAGAAAGTTATAATGTTAACTCAACTATATTATCTATTCGAGAATCTGGCAAAGTCAATACGCTCAGCGAGTGAGTGTCTCGTGGCTGGAAAATGATGATGATGTATTAATAGAATAAACCGCATTATCAAATATGTAAACAATCTACTAAACAAGCTGAATTCAATCGAAAAACTTATATAATCATCATGATCTTTCTATTTTTCTTCGCATCAGTTTTTTTATGAAATACTTAAAATTTATTTCACTAATCAAAAGTTAAACATAGCATTGCGATTTGTATACATACACATTTCATTTACAATTGGATAATGACACGAACTAAACTCAATTGAGTCTTAGAGCATAATAATAACAATCAGATCAGTAGAGAACATTTCGACTTTCGTCCTCGTCCAGTCTCACAATTTAACATTGGTCTAAGATTTCTTAAACAATATTAATAGTCTTTTAAGTATTAAAAGAAAGTGAGATCTCGCATTATTAGGTTGTCAAGTAGAAAAATTGTAGTGAGATATATGGTCATCTTTGACAGCTTCTTATTACACTTTTTTGTTATTGTTAAGATAAGAAATATTAAATATCCTTCTTAATAATTTTTGTTTAACTATAGAAAATTTGGGAATTAGTACAATTATTCGATATAAATTATTACGTGGTAATATAGCAGACATGGTAAATTTCAAATATTATACGAATTTACGAAATTTTGTTTACTAACTTAAAAACAGAAAATAACAAACTGAAAGTCACTGTCAAGTCAGATCCATTTTAACTTGTAATATCATTGACATTTAATGTTAAGAAGCAAATAATAATAACTCATCTAACTGAAATTGGTAAAATAAATGGATATGTGGGTTCAATATAAAATAAGTAAATCTACAAAGTTTAGAAACAGTCATGATTTTGCTTTCTCGTAACAAAATGATTTATTTTTGAATCTGAATTGTAATTTATGATAAGTAATAGATCCAATACGATAACCATACATGTTTGACACAGTGGTTGGACAAGGACAAACGACCAAAACACATGTACGATCTAATATGATTTTATAAAACCAGGCTCTTCGATCAAGGAAGAAATATACTGCAAACAGCTGTAACAAATGATTCAAAAACTTGCAGAAAATCGCTTAGATTGGTGAATCGAGCGACTCCCCTTCTATCGAGTTAGAAGTTCTCTATTATCCCCTATGCTTAACATATATTATCCCTATTGATGATTAAGTCTTTGGGACTTTAGCAACAATTTAATTCCGACAATATTAAAAAACAGGCCTTCTACGATTTAACAGATAACTTTTATTATCAACATTAGCTGTTTATACAATTTATATGTATTTAACCAAAAAAATATTTAAAAAAACAACACGTTGTAAAAGTTACAGCCGATCAACCGCGTAGGGTCGGATAGCGTGTGATATGCGCGCCCCGGACATACACAAAAACGCTTTTGACGTGGAATCCCACGAACCCCGTATGCAATGAGTTAACCGTAACACATGACTCATACGAGCTGAGGGTATGGGCCTTACGAAACTCATGAGGCCAAAGGAACCTGAGTTTCACACGTGACATGAGGGCTCCCCTTTCGTGTCCATACCGCGGGGACCCAAACCGTCTTGGTATGCTTTTTTTTATAAAGAGTTTCCCTCTCTTGGCCATTGCTGGCATTGGACGTACATCTTCTATCCAGTTGGTATCGGATTTTACCCTCTCGACTGTGTTCAGGCAAGTAAGAAGGGGTTTTTTCTCGGTATTCGTTTATTCTCTTCTCTAATGTGTTATCTACTTATAACGAGTCACTAGTGACAAGTAGCGGGCGACCACACACACATACATACCTATATAGATATACAAAGGCATACACATGCACATCTGCCCAAAACGAGTCTCAAGTAGCCGGTCGCAGTGATTATTATCCCTGTCGCGCAATAGCAATCCTTTCATCATGGGAAAGACCTCCTCAGAGAGGGCCCCCCTATAAAGAAGGAAGAGGAGCGTAAGTATCGAGACTAGACCTATTATCAGTCGACAGATTAAGGTTTTCCTTCCCAGAGCATACTGGCTCTGTGGTGAGAAATCCGTTAGAGGCCAGATTTGTTAATGAACCTAAGGATGCCTGTTCACATTCATGTACATATTTTTCCAAGGGTGCATTATTTTTTTGTTTGTTAGCTTCTCTAAGACGTTATCTGCTTATAACGAGTCACAAGTAACAAGTAGTGAAATTTTTTTTTTCATTATTTACATTTGATTTTATATTTTTTTATGTTTTATGCGTGATTGCTGTTGAAATAAATATAGAGTAATCAGGTTATTACTCTATTTTAAATCTGAATGCGTAAATATAGCAGAATTATTCGAATTATGAATTATTTATTACCTAGGAAACAGTTTATCCAGCGTTTATTTATGAGTTGACATTGTTTTATTTATTAATGGCTCATTACTGCTCTCTCTTGTGCCCTTTGAGGACAGGTGCTCTCAGAAAATCTTCCGTAACTAAAGTTATAACTTTGCCCATCCACTATTAATATTAATATATACGATCATGAATACAGTAATATGAGAATAATCGAATTAAATTCAAAAATATATACTAACCAGCTATTATATTCGTTGCCAAAGGGTGTGGCCACCAAAAAATATGGCCATATGGATTATGGCCGCGGCTACAAGTGCCACCCCATTTATTCCGAAAATATTATGATTGTTCAAGGTGTTTTAGTCATCGCTAAACTGCATTATTTATCGCAACAAATGTCGCATTGTGAATGCACAATATCGAATCACGGCCGACCAGAATAATTATTGCGAGTGACACAATGGGGCAACGCGCATGCGCTCCGCGATAAGTCGCAGGGCTATTCACTAGGGTGCGACTCGCGCACCCATCGTTTATTAAATACAATGTATTAAATGTGACGTGTATGAAAGTTAAATTTAGGGTTACCGCCGAATTATTGCAATGATTTATCGCCGACTGTTTTCGTGGATCAAATGTGCTGAGCGCGATTTATATATTTTCATTTATTAAAAAAAGCGGCACCCTCCCCTATTGTGTCAGGTATTAAATGCGCACGTTTATTTTCAAATATAATAAATTGCGACGTGATCTATCCGACGTATACATTTCGAGATCAGCGAGTCGAAATCCCTGTCCCGATTTTGAATATGGCGTCTCTGAATCGGGTCGGCCATGCCATATGGCCGATGTCCCGCTGCAAGCCGGACGACAAGACTGGGAGCGCAATAATTTATTCATGGGCCGTATTAGTTTCACGGACAGTCCAATTTCGGTATCTCGATATTTCATTTTACAAAACATTAGCTTCCACGATTAACTGCTATTGATATATTGCTCTCGGATATATTTGAATGTTACCATTTTTCATCGCTTTAATGACTTTCCATGCCGCCTCTTGCCTCGGGAGGGACGGCGCCGTGACGGATCGAGTCCCCCTGCTCGCAGCCCCGGTCCACGTGCTCTTGAGCAGTCGACTGATTGAATATTAACTTCGTCTCGCTTATGACAATAGTCATTAGTCGAAAAAAATTACAGATTTACGTCGAAAAACAAACGGAATACCAGGTGATGGCCATATCCTTCCTCTCATGATTATTATACGAGCTTTGATAAAAAAAATGAGAGGATTTTATTTCTTTTACTCAAAAAAATCCCATAACATTCTAACAGATTCGATAATGATTTCAAAGATGCAAGAAGAATGAGTCTTTAACACAAACATTACCCCAGTGCCAAACCACGACACTGGTTTATTTTAATATTTTTTCAGGTGGATTGAATTTTATATTATTTATTCAACAAAGGATATATGGCATTAAATTAATTAATTCCAACACGCCAAACTACCTATAAAAATATGTTAATATAAGAGGTACCCATTAGTATTCTTATACAAAATAATTTCCCATATTTTCTCTAACCTTCTGCCACCTTTCTTTCAAGTCATCGATGCCCTTCTTGTAAAACTCTGCGGGTGTTGACTGAAAATAGTCTGAAAGCGCTGTATTCACCTCTTCTAAGGAATTGAAATTTTGATCCCCTTAGAAAGTGTTCCATAGTACGAAATAAGTAAAAATCAGATGGTGCGAGATCCGACGAGTATGGAGGATGCAACTAGGTGACCCATCCAAGATCTTGAATTTTTTCAGACGTCAATTTCGCAACATGAGGTCGCGGGTGTATGCGTGTGGGACCCAAATATTTTCCTTTTGAATCTTTCCCAATTTTTTAGGATCCTCTGAGTACTGGACCAGGATGTACCGACCTTTTCCGATAACTTTTTAATGGTCTTCGATTGCTAGAATTCACGGCTGCTTCATCCGCCTGGACCGTCCATCAGGCCACTTCGAGGCTCGTTTTCCAAACACAAATCACCAGATTTAAATTTTTTGAACCATCGTTGGCATTTCCTGACATTTAAGATGTCACCGCAAATTTCGCAAATATCCTTCGTAGCCTCTGTCGCTTTCTTTTTCAGAGACTTCTCAGACAAAATATTCAAACACGTCTTTCTCAGTCAAAGGACTGAAGAAAACTAATTGAAACTATGCTTTCCGAAAATGCGACATTACATTTGGGTCCATCTAATATTTTACTTTCAACTATCCTTTGAAACATATCAGAATACTTAGATTTTATAGGAACTATCTTAGCTTTATCGGATAACGTCGCCTCTCTCGATTTTAACACTTTTGTTTTGGTATCTTGGGTACATGATGCTGCCAGTTGATTCTAGACATGGCTCGCTCCATTGCGGTTTCAACCAGTGTCATGGCTTGTAGGTAACATACATATTATTAAAATAATGTAAGTTAAATGTGACTGTGCTAAGTTTATACTCAGTTAGGTTAATTCTTCGACGAAAACTATGAATTCAGAAAATTCTTTATGACACTGGACAGGGAAAATCCAAGTGCAAGAGAGCCATTACGTCCCTATGCTTATAAAGATATGTATTTTTATTCTTAAAATAATCCATTTTTTAAACAAAAAATAAAACTTATGTAGCGTGCCATGGTATTATTCGTGGTTTTCGAATTTTACGCGATTTTTCCTACTTTTCTTCAGAATAATATTCGATTTTCTTCTACCCTCAATTGATTAAGTATATTAAATCCTGTTCTTGAAATTTTTAGACCAGGTTTTTAGTCATTACGACTAGTTTTCACCAATAACATAATTTTTAACAGGTGAATGATAATCAGTTGCATTATGCTCCGTAGCATCCTTCTGTTTCTTGATGATTTCAAACTCTCCAAAAAACAATTTATGATCTTTTAATTTTAAATTTCACCCCATGTCTTGGTAGTGTGATACATTAGATCTAAAAAATACACATTACATTTCTTAGGTTCTTTAATATTTAATTACAAAATTAATTTATTAAAAATTTAAATATTTCCGTTAAAACGTGAAACCGCTTTAATGAAACGAGAGGCTAGAAATTGTATGCAAATAAAAATAGCTCCAATGTATACGTTTTGTATTTATTAACCAGTGTAATGTGGTACTATAATGATTATGTATGATTTTGCAGCTGAGCTAAGTTAGCAAACGTATAGGATAACAACCTTCCAGGAAAATCTAGGAATTTTAGGGATTCCTTACGTGTTCACCCAATTAGCAAAATACAATATGTTGTACTTAAGCAGTTAAGAGATGAATATATTAATATTAAATAATACATATTCGAGGTTTTAAAAAAATCGTAAATATTAGGGTGACCGAAAAGTAATTAAAATTTTTCGATGAGTTCATTCACAATTTCACGATATTCTGAAACCAACCAGTGTCATGGGTGCTCTAAAAATTGAAAAACGAAACGGCCTTTTCGTGTGACATTTTCAGATTCCTATTTCCATTTTTTAAACTTTTAAAGCCACCAATGACACTTGTTTAGTTTCAGAATATACCCCGTAGGTATCGGTATTATTTTTACTGCTTCGTTTGTCTTCATTCCTTGATCGAACAAAAATAGCATACAATAAGGTAAGTATGCATCTTCTATTGTTGGCCTTAACATCTTTTCCCTTAGTATAATAAAAAAAATAATCAAAAACTTATGTTTTTGCCGGACCGTGTTTCGACACAAACTTATTGTGAATCGGAAAATTTTAATTACTTTTCGGTCCCTCTAATATTATAAAAAGAGTTAAGTAATTTTTATATATTTAAATAATTGTCCATTTTGTGCATAGGTGTACATTTTCCGGCGCTGTGTGTGTCTGGAAAATCCGGGAAAAAGGAACAGTGGAAATATTCAGAGGCAATATTAATGATCTGGGCCGTTGGGCCGCGCTGCCGTTAAACGAGGGTGAAGTAAAGAATCCGTTCCGTTATAGCGATTTTCCGCTCTACAAAACTACGTGGCCCAAACGGACCGGATATCTCCGTGTCGCTATTACAGGGCGGCCCAGGAAAAATAACCGGCGAACGTAACCGGCAACGGCAATATCAATATATTTTTTTTTTATTCTAAAAAAATATTTAGATCAAATTAACTAATGCAAGGATGATATTGTTTTTATAGTCACTCCCGAACCACCGGTTGACTGCGTCTGCCGTAAGTCGTTGGCTTTTTTTTATTTCTCAGCCAAATTCTCATGGTTGATATCTTATACGACCCCATGAGCAGCCGGTTTTATACACTACCGGTTAATAAAACAGAAAGGCACACTTTCGTTCCTTCCATATCCTTAAAGAAAAAAGACATATAACGAAATGGACACAGTTGAATATTCTTACAAATTGTACCGTGAGTCGTTTTATATGTACGTATTATAGTATTCGAACAATTCTGAAAAATAGGAATAAAATAAAAATATCTAATAAAAAAAATAATGATTCGTGAATCGAGCTCCCAAAATGTTTCCCAAAAAATGGTAATTTTTAATTACTGCAGAACTCTAATTAAGGATTAGGATTTTCATTAATTTGAAGAATGTTTAATGGATTCATATTAAATATTTTCCCCAATTGGCGCCTCTCGGCGCACATAGTTTTCCGGCGCCTGTGTGCGTCGCACAATCTGGCCATATGGACAGCGTGTCTCTGACTATTTATTTACGATATTTAACTCATCCGTCACGGCGGCTCGAAAATAACTGCGTCGTCCTGCGGGTATCTCATCAAGATATAGATAAATTCTTCATCAATATCTTCCCATTTTTTGAAAAAATGGACTTCATAATTTGGTCGTTATTTTTTTTTTTTTTTACTAATCATGGAATGTTTTGCTGCAGACTAAGCTCTCGCAGCACTTGCCATTCGTACGTTTCACTCGCACTCGACACATCGTACCGGATGCGAGCGAAAAAAACATGCGCGTGGCAACACCAGCGAATATTTTTGTTTTTATTTTTTTTTGTAATTGCAGAGAATAAAGAACAATGATTATTAATTAATATTTATTCGTTAGATTTTTTTAGACAAGTAAAAAAAGTTTGTGTAAACGTAGGATTGATATTAAAAGAATTATTCAAGAAAAATAAAAAACTTGGGGTACCCAATTTACCCTTATTTTTCTATGGGAGTCTAATATGTTTATGTATATATTGTGATATATTAAACATTTTGCTTTCTTAAGAGTATATATTTAATAGAGGCTATACTTTCGCTCCTCTTCCTTCTTTCTAGGGGACCTTCTCTGAGGAGGTCTTTCTCATAATGAAAGGATTGCTATTGCGCGACGGGGCTAATAATCACTTGCGACCGGCTACTTAAGACTCGTTTTGGGCAGATGTGCATATGTATGCCTGTGTATATCTATATAGGTGTGTGTGTGTGTGGTCGCTCGCTACTTGTCACTCGTGACTCGTTATAAGCAGATAACGCCTTAGAGAAGAGAACAAACGAATACTGAGACAAACCCCCTCCTACTTGCCTGGACACAGTCGAGAGGGTAAAATTCGATACCAACATGGTAGAAGATGTACGTCCAATGCTAGCAATGACCAAGAGAGGAAAACTCTTTACAAAAAACCGCATACCAAGACGGCTCGGGTCCCCGCGGTATGGACACGAAAGGGGATCCCTCAAGTCACGTGTGAGACTCAGGTTCCTTTGGCCTCAACTACCATGCCAGAGTTTGGTAAGGCCCATGCGCTCAGCGAGTGAGAGCCTTGTGGCTGGCAAATGATGATGATGATTATGATACATGATGTAAAGAACTAATATTTGTGTTTATTATTAATACCAATATTAAATTATACTTTACTCTAAATATGCTAAAAAATATTTAATCTTTGAAAATCAATTTAAATTAATAATAAATACCTAATGGTAACTTTTTTAAATGAATATAATTAGTATTGAATATTTGAATTTTGGAAAACCCTGCAGTTGATCCAGATCTTGTAAAGTAATCCGTTGAATTGCTTAAAACAGTTCAGTTTTCATTACAACAGAATTGTTTGAAACACAGCATGAACGTAATCTTGATACATTTTAATGGTCACACTGCAAAATGGCAAAATTTAATTTAGCCAGATAATTTTATAGTTAGAGACTATCCATGAAACTGCTCGTTTACGGTCTGAAAACATTGTATGCGTGGATTAATTTAAAATTTTGTATGCAAAACCTAACACAATGTTGTCAAAATTGATAATTTCTCAGAATATCACATACATTTTGATACGAGTTTTATATAATTTTCTTTGAAAATAGCCGTATTTATCGAATTCTTTTCATGTGGAAATTCGCATGAAAATATTGCTGCAAAGTATACAAGAGCGCATTGTTCCCCGGTTACATGCAGATGACCTGAATCCCATCTCCTCCGCAGCTCTATGCAATCTTCGCCTTCACCTTGCTGCATATGCATTCACAACAGCAGCAGCTGCAGTCGCGTCTCTAATCTGAACCCGGGCACGTTCCTCATTTCGACGTCCAAACCCGTACACACGATGACAATTGTCCTTTTGTGTCAGTATATATACGTTTTTTTTTTCACCACTGCATTTTCTGCCATTGTCGGACGCCTTTTCACAGCCTGTAGACAATGAGCCGTCCGGCATTCAGATGCAAATATCATGTTGGCAACATTTAAATGTCTGAACCGCAACCGGCTGCCCAATCCTGACATTCAACGAATTATCATAATAAATAAGTGAAACGGTAGTAATGAGCTGGGTAGACGGGGAGGGGAGCGACAACACCCCGTGCATAATTCCCTCGGTTTTGTTCGGTGCAATTTTTTTGCGCCATTGTGTCAAAGTGGGACAAAATGAATTATTCGTAGTCGGATGCACTTGTAGTGTGCACTCTGATAGATAATGTGTGCTAATGGCAAAAATGAATATCACATTTGACAGATATTGCATGTGTCCGACAGTTGTTGGACACGTCGACTATGAATAATTCCGAATTAGGGGAGTAATTGGCACAACCAAAACTTTTGATATTGCAAAATGTGTACGTATATTTGGTCATATGGTTAATAAATACAAGAACTCTGCGCGTTTCCGAATTTAATATGTATTAGGGGGACCGAAAAGTTATTAAAAAAGTTTTTTTGGCTGGAGAAAAACATTTATTTAATAAAAATATCTTAAATACTCATCAATAATATAATTTTCTAACACTTTTTGTCAACGTAAAGGCAGTTGTTCAATTTCCTCTCTAAAAAGTCCTTTTCCTAGTTGCGTTTTCACTTCTCTCATGTTATTAGGTAGTCCGAGGTGAATAGGGTGGATGTGTTAAAAGTTCCAAACCAAGCTCGATTATTTTTTCCTGTTTTATTGTTGCAGTGTGAGTATCGTGTTTAAGGATCCTTTTTTGTTACTCACCAAAAATGATATTTTTTTAAGAGCTCTTGTTTCATTCGCTCGAGTTATTTCCAGTACACAATCGCTACAAAGGTTTGCTCGGATTCAAGAAGTTCAAACGGAGATTAAGCTTGATCATCGCCGTACCATCTGCGAGTCTCTATTGTCTCGGTATGAAGCCGATCCGTTTTTGCGGCGAATTGTAACTGGATATGAGAAGTAGATGCTATGCAATAACCCTGTATGAAAAAACAATGGTTTTCTTCCGATGAAGTACTTGCTCCGACCCCTCGACTATTACTAACAATAAAGAAGGACCTTGTTTCTGTGTAATGGGATTTTCTGGAATTATACACTATGAATTGCTTGAACTTAGTCAGACCTTTACAGGGTATTATGAACAACTTGAGCGAATGAAACTAAGCTTATAAAAAAGATCTGTTTTTTTGGACAATTACAAAAAGGGATCCTTCAACACGATAATGCGAGGCCTTATTAAAAATAAGGGAGCTTTGATTGGAACTTTTAACTCATGCATCTTATTCACCGGATCTCGCGCCGTCGGAATACTACCTTTTCAGATCGTTAGAGCATACATTAAGAGGAGAATCGAACAACTGCCTTTACGTTGCCAAAAAGTGTTATGGAAATTATTTTGTTGATAATTGTTTTTCGCCAGTAAAAAAAAATGTTTACTTTTCGGTCCCCCTGATATATTCATGAATTACTGTTGGGAAACTCTCGAGAATCAAAATTTCTCGAGAATACCCCAAGACGCCAAACAATCGCTTGCGAATACCAGTTTAGCAGACGATTTAGCGGATCGCTCGCGCCTATAAATATCATTTAGAGGCGAACATTGTCGCCGGGAGACCGACAATGATAGCAAATGGTCGACAGAGACATAAATCATAGGACCTAGCGTCTATTTTAACTCTATTATGTAAATTTATCCCTGAGAACTGGCGTCGCGCTCGGTGATAAATTATCTATTTGTCCGTTGGGCCCGTATTGTAGGTTTGGACCCACACGTTTTTACCGAACTACGCTCCAGTCAGTTCCGGAAACTCATTGTCCCACGTGGAAAAATAAATGTTGACCGAAGAACGATTCAAATACTACCAGCGACTGTGAAAATATGTTTAATACATTTTTCGATTTTTATAAAAACAAATAAATTATTTAACAATTGCCAGTTCGACTGCATCCTCGATTATCATAGATTGATTATAAAAAAACGTTCATTAAAAATCATCAAACAATAATTAACCCCGTAACGATGTCGGCGCCATATACAGACGTCGATGAGTCTGCAGATATGTTTAACATTTAACACACATTTAAAGCATCGCTCCATAATTGCTCTTCTATTATTAATCCGGGCACGATGTTCAACTATAATTGTTCGAATTAAACACGTAAGCTAGATCGGTTGACCTTGGTGCAGATGGATGAAGTTCACGTGTCGGCCACATATATGTAGGTCTCGTCGATATGCAAATACAAGGCATCGGCGGGCAATAAATCCATCAATAACGAAAATGTGACGGGTCTGACCTCGAATTATTGCACTGGACGAGTGTTCGAAAAGTCATGGGCTTTAGATTTATTATAATAATCGCAAATAATTGATTAAATATTGTATGGCGCATACAAATACGGAAATGTTACCTTAATACATCCAACAAACTATAGCAAAATAATGCCCTTGATCTGAATCTGATTTTCCGCAATTAAGGGTTTAATTTTTATTGATGAGAAAATTAGTTTTAGGACATATTATATGTACATTTTATTGTTTTTTGCGCTGTTTTAAAATATAAAATTGCAGATTTGTGTGGCTGGATATTAAGAAATTTAATAAATTAATCATAGATTTCCCTTACTTACTTATTTACTAAACGCTTCATAAGACTATAACATATTAGACCTATCGTTAGTATTATTTTTTAATTAATTAAAATACATACATTAGGTTTTCATCATTACCCTTTTTTCACGATTTTCTGTAACAATGTTAACACGGCTTTTTTATTTAATGAACTAATCTTCAATTTTTAATTTAATTTTTAATGTATATTATAATAAATTATAATTATATGTTGATTAATTTCATTAAAAACAGTACTTTTAATCACTTTTTACATAATTTTATTAATGGAATGTATATTTCTTGTAAAAAATGTAAAAGAGTGTAAATATTTTTTTTTATTGGATAATGAATTCGCGTAATTTTCGAATTAACACGATTTTCTTTTGTAAAATTATATGATACATCTCTCCTCATTGCAAATATATATTTAAATTTCATTATTTATTTTTAAATAGAAGTATTTATAGTCAAATTAAATATTTACATTAAATTTAAAATAGTTACATATTGGATTTTAACGGAAAAGCATATAAAAATGTCTAGATTTTGGTTCGATTTACCATATTTGCATTTTTTAACATCATAAAAATTGTTAAATTTATATGATTGAAAATAAAACAAATCCATATGATTTATTTTTAGTAGATCTCTATTACTACGGTTATTTATCTTTCAAGAAGCATCGTTTTTATTAACAACTCATTCAGATAATCCTCTAATTAATAAGAATAAAATTTTGTTAACCTAACAAGTTTCCTAACTAATTTTATCATAATATCGTGAGGAATCCTAAAAAAGCAGGGGTTGTTCCTCAATATACACTGCGGAGCAGCAGCACCCCCAAGCAAATCAAAGAAAATATATTTTTATATCATCATCATCATTTGACAAGTACGAGACACTTACTCGCTGAACATTTGGTCCTTTCCAGACTCTCGAATAGCAGTCGCGGACAAAATAAACTGAGTCTTATACATGACATGAAGGCTCCCCTTCCGGTCCATACCGCGGAACCCAAACCGTCTTGGTATGCGGTTTTTTGTAAAGAATTTCCCTCTGTTGGCCAATGGGATTTAACGTCTATCATCTACCATGTTAGTATCGGATTTTACCCTCCTGTCCAGGCAAGTAGGATAGGGTTTTCCTCTTCTCTAGGCGTTATCTGCTTATAACGAGTTAAAAGTGACAAGGTGCGAGTGATTATTAACCTTGTCACGCAATAGCAATATTTTCATCAAGGGAAAAACCTCCCTAAATAGGGATTTTTATTCAACTCTATGTATTTTGGGACTACAGAATATAAAAAGAACAGGGGTTTATGTTGTCAATTTTTCGAGTTTTTTTAAATCACTTTACATAAATTGATTCAGCTGATTGACCTATAAGGTTTTAGGTTTGGTCCATACATACTGCGAAGCTGCAAGCACATAAATATACTTTATATTTTTTAATCTTCTTGGTGCTTAAGCGATGTAGTGCAAGAGCGATGCTTCTCAACGCTACTAGCGTCGGGTGTTAGATGGATGCGGGCCGGTAGGGGAGTGCGGAGGGGGTTTTGCTGCTAAGCGCCGGGATGCGCTGCGATTCGCTGCAGTCATACTGACTCACAGCTTCTTTGGGCATTATTTTTTATACATTAAATAAAGTTTGGACGAGCTTTACAAATTCCTACTATCGAATATTATTCGATTATCTTTTACATCGAAGTATATTCTTGAAGTCCAATACATTAAATTCAACATCCACATCAAGCATAAATAATTTAATTTAATTCGGCATCCGAAAATCGCGGCGACACCGACCTCTGGCCGAGTGATTTAAAGATCGCCGATGTAATACAGGTTCAACGAAACATCATTACTCTTTCTCACAATTGATCGCATATTTTATATCAATCAATCAAAAATTATACATCCATACATACATTATGCTCACATCATATCCATTTCGATCGATCGCCAAAACGAGGCACCGACCTCCTATGAATGCTTTACCAAATCGGAAGCATGGCGAACAAAAAAATATATATATATACTCATATCAAACGCACGGATCATTAATAACATTAAATAGTGCTCGTGGCCGGTGAATGACATTACACGTTTAATTAATCATGAAAATTTTCAGACGCGAAAAACGTCGATAAATTTCCCGGAAAGTTCCCGGCGCACACGGACGATTTTTTAAGCGTCGGCGTGATGGACACGTGTCAGTGATAATCAAATCCCATTATGTCGATATATTTTTTTTTCTACGAAAAAAACTTAGATATATTGAATAACGATCTAATGCGCTACCATTTTTTTTTACGGACGCGAATATATGACCTTATGTGTTACAATTATAATCGATTGCTTCAGCATCATGGCAGTCCGACCACAGCCACCTATGATGTAATGCAATTTTTTTATTCATCGCAGAAATATTTACAATAATAAACTATATATATTTTTTATTCGGCATGAATAAATTATTCGATGTTAACAGTTTTCACTGTGTACGTCATAAACATTAATGGCGTGTTTAATTCATGAATTATTATCGAACCAATTAGGGTCGGATTTAATGGCCAGTAAAAGACCAAAGTTAGTAAAGTGTAATATATCGTATTGTGGACCGAGTCGAATGAGCGTACTAGGATATACACACACGACTAGTTTTTATTCATTTTTAAATAGCCAATTATTGTAAATAAGCATAAATGCCAGTTTATTTTTTCTTAATGTGACAGTAATTGGACTATATTTTTTAAATATTCATGAATCAGGAAAATACACTAGTTTTTGAGAATTGTTTGATAATATCTATTCAATGAATTTAATAATAATCATTGAACATACTAAAAGATGACATGTAGTAAAACTAGGCTTTAAGACGAAGCAATGAACCAGTAGAAAAAAACAGAATTAATTCAAGAATTTACTCTACTTTGTTATTTTAAAACATATTTTAACTAATCACCATTTTTATCTATCGCCTTTAGTATGAAGAAGTATTTTCTTTTAACCCTAATTTTTTGCTTAATCTTAAGTTTTCTTATGTAAACTATTTTTTTAATTTTATTTGAGAGCAGAAAGACTTTTAATTTAAATGGAGTGACGATTTGAATACAGAACTACGAAAATATACGATAGGAATAATTCTAATACATAAAAGTATTTAAAAACAATTTATTTAAATCTAGATTCTCTAAATAAATTGTAAAAAAAGATTAAAACAATTTAGACATATTTTATGATTTCTTATTACGAGCCTATAGCAATAAAAAGATTATTAAATATCTAACTATAATTTATTTTAAATAATTAAATCATGAATGATTGTTTTTTATATACTTTCGTGAAAGGTGGTTAATTTTTATTATTAAACATAAATATATTTGAATTATTATAGGATTAACTGGTAAAATTATTATAATTTATTATAGCAAAATATATATACAACTAAATAATGTTGATTTAATAATAAAATATAGGTTTTTTTTTTAAAATCGGATAAATATATCATAATTTATTAAACTAAACCAAGCTTGGTAAAGCTATAGGCCAAATATTTCGGTGTTTTTTTTCCTTTTTCAGCCCTTGGGTCTTGAAATTAAATTAAATAAAACATATCATTATTAATAAACTTATCAGTGCCCCAAAAAAAATAGAGAACTTATTGCTATTAAAAATGATAAAATGTTTCAGTTATGATGTAATGTTTATCTAAAAAAAATAGTTAAAATCACTAGTGCGGCTCTTAAAAAAAGTTATCCCAGGCCTGAAGTATATAGTTCTATATATGTAATTAATTATTCAATGAAAAATAATACTTCAATCAAATAATAATCACCATATATATCTATCGACTTTGGTAAGAAGAAAGGTTTTCTTTTAACCCTAATTCTTTGCTCAATCTTGCATTTTCTTGTGTAGAATGTTTTTTTTAATATTATTTGAATACAGAACTACGAAAATATACAATAGGAATAATTCAAATAAATAAAAGTTTTTCAAAAACAATTTATTAAAATCTAGATTCTCTAAATAAATTGTAAAAAAAAATAAAAACAATTTAGATGTACATTTAAATCGCTGTTTCCTACAAAATTCTAATATTTTTAAGGTCAATTTAGATATTCCGTAAATCTATAATATATTGCCGAGCGAAATAAAGGCTAATGCTCTTTGGTTGACAAGGAATTTTGTAAAAAGCGTGGATTTAGGGGAAACGCTATAGGAGGGCTGACTGTATTTTATGATTTTTTATTAGGAGCCTTATTAATAATCTCTAAATTTTGTTTCATGTCAATGTATTATCAATAAATAACAATAAAAAGATCATTAAATTTCTAACTATAATTTATTTTGAATAATAAAATCATTTATGTTAAAATACTTATATAACTAAATAATATGTTGTTTTAATAATAAAATATAGGTTTTTTCAAAAATCTGTTAATAATCTTTTTTATTATTGTGATTCAAGTCTATATACATCCACCCAATTGAACTTTGATTAATACCCAACAAAACAGTGCAAAAATATGTACATGTTTGGTGTACACATATCCTTGTGTGCATAAATAAATCTGGTCTCTAACGGATTTCTCACCACAGAGATAGTATACCCTGGGAAGGAAAACCCTAATCTGTTGACCAACAATCGGTCTATGATGAAAGGATTGCTATTGCGTGACATGGCTAATAATCACTTGCGACCGGCTACTTGAGACTCGTTTTGGGCAGATGTGCATGCGTATGCCTGTGTATATCTATATAGGTGTGTGTGTGTGGTCGCTCGTTACTTGTCACTCGTGACTCGTTAAAAGCAGATAACGCCTTAGAGAAGAGAACAAACGAATATCGAGGCAAACCCCCTCCTACTTGCCTGGACACAGTTGAGAGGGTAAAATTCGATACCAACATGGTAGAAGATGTACGTCCAATGCCAGCAATGGCCAAGAGAGGGAAACTCTTTATAAAAAACCGCATACCAAGACGGCTCGGGTTCCGTGGTATGGACACGAAGAGGAGCCCTCACGTCACGTGTGAGACTCAGGTTCCTTTGGCCTTGACTACCATGCGAGAGTTTGGTAAGGTCATGCCCTCAGCAAGTGAGAGCCTTGTGACTGGCAAATGATGATGATGATGACATCCACTATGTGTGAATTTATCATAGTTTATTAAACTAAGCCAGGCATGGGAAAACTATTGGCCAAGTAGGGCCCATGAATTGTCGTTTTTCATATTTTTTTTACATTTTTCAGCCCTTGGCTCTTGAAATAAAATTAAATGAAACATAAAATTATGTATAAACTTATCAGTGTCACAAAAAAATAGAGAACGTTCATCTAGAAATTAATAGTCAGAATTACTAGTGCGGCTCTTAAAAAAGTTATCCCAGGTCTGAAATTAACTATAAATATGTAATTAATTATTCAATGAAAAATAATACCTTACAAGATAAGCAAGTTAATAAACAATAGTATTAATTATATAAATTATTTATTGCAGAAAATGTTAATAATAAAAAAAACTGAATAGAGTCGGAGAATTAGATAAAACGTCGGAAAAAAAATACAACAGATTATTAATATTTTTTGAGTAAAATAAAATATTCCCAGTCACGTTTCTCGAAATGTTCAATACTAAATTTCATACATGACAGCCAAAATTATACACATTGCTCAGTTTCACAAATCACGAGCCACACTGTATCTTGACAGACATCTCAGGTTAAAATAATAGAATAAAAAAAAGGCACACACACCTACGAAACTTCGGCATGAAAGGGTTATAAATTTTTTCTAAACGCTACATGACGTATTAAAATTTGAAATCATATAATTATCCATGTAATACCCATCAAGCCGCGATGATAACACCAGATATATTCAAATGGCCGCTTAATGTGATCAAATTTTCTGATCGGATCAATCGATATTGTGTATGGTAGCCAGTCGTTTCTCCATCATCGAGATTATCATTAGCCAGGGAAAAAAAATGGAAAACCATAAACGGACATCATCGTCTGTCCATTGACGATTTAACATGCAAAGTATAGCGTTGAAAGCGTTTGGGTATTTACTGCGTTTAATAACAATCATAAGCTCTTAATCACGTGGACGAGACCCGGAGCAACGCGCTGTCATCTCTAACCAGTGAAAGAAGTGGGATGCATAGGGTTATGGTTATGTTGGACAAGTTTTTGGTACCTCAAGGCGGACGAATTTACATACAGATGATGGTCACGGATCCTATGTAGCCTCGACACCATTATTATAGAGAGTCTGGGGTCGGGAGCGTCGTGGAAGCCACAATAATGAGTGATTGACTACCTAAACATTTTCAATGGTAATAGCAATTGCTGCATTTATTAGATCGTCAAAGTAACTGGAGTGGAGATTAAATTAAGTGAAAAGTACTGGGACATAACGTTGCGGTACAAACAATTATTTTCGTAACTGGTTTGATATGGATCACCACTTTCTCCAGGTCATCCTGATTTTAGAACTGATGTTGAAAATTTCTTTATTCATGATTAGTTTCAAATTATATTGAAAAGAATGCTAGTAATATTTAATAAAATTTATTCTAATCGATAATAGTAATAGTAGTACTAATAAAAGCGTCGACAAAAAAGTGTTAATACACGTTGTAATTATGTTTAACAAATATAATACTATTATCGTTTAATTTATACATAATTCATGATATTAAAGTATATAAATAATATTATAAAATATATAAAACGCATTTTCCTTTAGATATTATATTTTTTTATTTATTGAAATAGCATTATTTGTTCAATTGCCAGTACACATATTTATTGTTGATCAATTTAGGCGCAAACATTTTTCTATGCCTTCATTTTAAAGAAACAGTTGTCCAAATACTCTATAGATCAATAATATACGTTCAAAAAAATAATTAGGGTGCTGATAAAATTCATAATAAGGATTTAAGTTCATATAAAAATTATTTAAAAAAAATGGGCGTTTGATGAAAACTCGCGAAATTATTTGTCGTTTTGAATATATTATATTTATATTTATATTTTTTAGAAAATCAAAAAAACATTGAATATCAAATTCTTCGTATTAAATTTCTTAATTTTTTGAATTTTAAAACAATCTGTTTGGTCTCAAATATAACTGGAGATTCTTTAGCGCTTCCTAGTATTTTATTATTATGTACTGTAAAACAAAAATTTCATGGACTGTTCCCAAAAATCAAATAAACAAATAAATTTTATGTCTGGATCTAACTAAGTTAATTTTAGTCTTAGGTCCCCTCTATTAGTTATATCTAGAGACACGTATTTTAGCATCTATTTTTTTAAAAAAATAGCATTTAAAATGACAAGATTTTAGCATCTATTTAGCGTTTATTTTCTTAATTGCAGAATTTGAAGTTAAAAGTCTAATTTATGCATAATTTTTTAAAACGATATGCAATATATTGATATAAAAACATTTGGAATTAAGTGAAATACAGGAATACACCGATTAAAAATGATATAATAATTAAAATTATTAGGTTATCATCGAGCATGGAAGCTTTCTGTGGTGTTGGTAATGTTGTAAACAAAAGTAAGTTTCTTATTACCGATATCGTTTCATCAATTTGTAAATTGAATAGATGATTTAAAGTTTCATAAAACACATTCGTTTCATATATATTTAAATGTGACTCGAGATTTAATAAACTTTTACGGGAAACCGACTTAAGAATATCTATTAAATCTAGTTTGGTGTTGTTCGTGCATTTCAAGTAGCTTCTGAGTTTCCATAGGCAAAATGCCACCTATGTTATAACCGAGAGATCGATATATGGAAAATTTGCATCTATTCGCAATTTTCAAAATTTCGCAATTATATCGCATTTATCGCTTCTATGTCGCATTTATCGCCAATATGCCATGGACGAACCCTAGAATCCCTGAAGGTTGAAGAGTAGAGCTTCGAGGCCGCCCAGGAATTCACATATATCGCCTCATTGCAAATAATAATAAAACCAATTTGGAAGTACGAAGATCCGTGTTGGCAAACCGGTGCTACTTTGGGTTTTAACAGCATCTACGGTCGAGATTCCTCTCAAAGAAGACTTAAGTCAAGCTCTACAAGGTTTATGAGGCCTCACGAGGCCTGTTTCACCGATTGAACTGGCCTCAAGGCGGTTTATGCAGTGTGGATGGATGACAAAGGAAATAACTGTGTCGGACCGGTCTGACACAGCTTCATCCTTGGTAGAAATGTAAGCCTTTCTATCCTCGGAGAAAAGGAAGACCAAGGCTGAGATGGTTGGACTGTGTACAGAGGGATATTGCATCAATGAAACTCAACAGAAGTCAACCGAACGGAAATGTGGCTGCGGAGCCCATTGTAAACGATTGCCTACTGAGAAAATTCAGTGGAGGCATCCGCGCCTCAAATAAAGCCGACAAACAAGCTGAAGCGTGGCTGGAAAAAAATGACATCGACATCTGATCACCGAAGTACCACCACATTATAATTCAGTCAACCCTCCTATAGCGTTCACTTCTATAGCGTTTTTTTCTATAGCGTTTGTGGCGGTTTTTTGTATAGCGGTCCCTCCTAGCATTCATGTTACAAAACGCAATACTTTCAAGGTTAAATTAGAATTTTCGTAAATATATTATGAATGTGCATTTTAAATATGTACGTGCACTAAATGTTGCGAATGATAAAGCCCGAAGAAGTATGCTAGGTCAATACCCCCTCGCGCCCATAGGCACGAGCTATTTTTATCCAACTAAACACGCGCAAGGTCATTGAAAATAAAAATAAATGGGTCAAATGTTTGATTTGCTTCAAATCGCAAAATACAATTAAAAGAACCTAACCCCAAATTTTGTATGGGTGCCTAACCTTCTATAGCGTTTTATTCTCTCAAGGATAGTGGATGAACCTGCACCACGATTACGTAGCCAACTAATGTTGTTCTTGGCGTGCTCTGAAGGACGAAGGCAACTTCAACCTGCAAGCACGCGCGAGGAATGGCAAAGTAAATCCATACGAAATCATCATCCTCACCAGAAGATGGAGCGATGGAGAAGGATGCTGGATAAAGCTAGGGCTCTACAATAGGGCGTTTAATGATGTTCGTGTTCTTGCTTATATTCCCATGTTCAAGCGTCTTACGAAACGATTATTTTTTTATATCAAAGCGCAGTTTTATCCATGATTCTACGCAGAACTATTATTTGGAATAGAGAAATAAAACTTAACGGATATTCTACGAGCATACAAAGCCCCGAGAAGTACGTACATTCCGTATCGGGCTAGTATTCAATAATGTATGGTCTTGTCACGATCATCACATAAATTATAAGGCGCGTACATACTCACCTGATAATGATACTTGCGGTCTCAGATTTGGAGTTTGGAAAAAAAAAACGTGTGCGTTGTGTCGACTGCCGGCTATTTTTTTTTAAATCCCCCAATTTAGATTATGATTTGGAAATAAATCTTTCGAAAAGTATTCCCGAGATATGCAGATTCATTCTAATTAACCCTTTGCCTGCGGCTCGCATTCTCGCAGGCAATATATCACGATTCAATAAATACGTACACGCCTATTGACACGCAACCTGTTGGCACGAGTGGCCGATGACGCACCGGCCCGAGCCTGCGTTTGAGAGCCGCTCGTTAGCCGGCGCTGCAACGTGAATAGCAATGAGCCAGGGTCCCACTGCCTCCGAAAATATGTTATTTGTTTAATAATTGAACGGTTTATAATACGAATGCGATGAGGTTAAGAAGAAAAACATATTTCATCTGCAACAGCACCAGAAATGATTATGATTGATGAGCGGACCGCAATTCGAGAGTCGAAATCGCCATACAAATTCGACGCTTGATTTGTTTGTATTGTACGCACCGTGGATACAATGCGTTAATATACGTATAATATAACTAATGATCATTTAAATTTTAAAACGACATGATTTTCGTATGACGCACGCTCCGCGGATCGTTGGAATGCGCGTGCAACGCGGTCCCGCCCCCTTTTCAAAATGCGCGGTCGCGTACAAAATTTGTTCGGAACGTTTTCGTTTTATGGGTTATTTCGCCTCTAATGTTGACTACACGGTCACCGTCGAATTTATCTCCCGTGATGACACTACTAAAACACCATAATCCCATAATATATTATGACCGTGGCGAAAAATGCCACAGATAAATTGCCGGAGCTGGATGAAACTGGACATTCTCAGAAATTCCCCATATAAATGAAAAAAAATTATAATCCACTTTTGCATAGTTCTTGTGCATAAGTTTAATTTTATTTTGGTAGATTTAAGACAGTTTAGTAATTATGTATTGTTGAATACAGAATCAACCCTTCTATAGCGCTATAGAGCGGCGTGTACGGCAGTCCCTTCAATAGTGCTTCCTTCTTAATCGCCCATTTCTACATACAGCTAAATTTTCAAGACCAAATTACATATTTTGTATTAGATCTATTATTTTATTTATTTATTTATTTAATTTATTTATTTATTTATTTATTTAAAGACAATGCGTGATTGGCATTACAGAATGACCCAGTTCGCCAATCACGCATAACACATAATAATACATGGGAACACATAATAATACATGAGAATTGAATTGGATTTAAAAAATGCACATAACACATAATACGCATAACACGCACTTAACACATAATAAACATATTACAATAGAAGTTGAAAGAATTATAATATTTCATATAGGATATCAACAAAACGGCTATATTTGACATCGAATATATCACATATTCGGCCAAATGGTTGAGCAAAGTAATAGCTCTGGCTACCGGAGAGTTCCTGAGTGAGTTATATATTGTCGAGCAAAATAAAGCTCAATGCCTTTTAGTTACCAATAAAATAAAACATACGCGCGTGAACAAACTAAAAATAGAACAAGATCAGTAAAAAATCTAACCCTAAATTTTGTATGAGCTTAGTCTTCTAGCCATGTGGATATATTGGAGACCCCAAGTTTTTATTATTTTTCTCGAATAACACTTTTAATATAAATCCTATGTCACAATCTTATTTTATTTGTCTAAAAAAGTCTAAAGAAAAAATGTAAAGAAGTCTAAAGAATAATAAACATCACGCGCTGGTGCTACCATGCGCGCGATGTTTTTTTTCGAGCCAATATGCCGAGTGCGAGTGAAACGTGCGAATGATCAAATTATGAAGCATCATGAATAACTATTTTTATTCTTATAAATAATCAATTTTTTTTTAAATTGTAAGGTATTGATGAAGAATTTATCTATATCTTGATAAGATACCCCCTTCAGACGACGTAGTTATTTTCGAGCCGCCCTGACGGACGAGTTAAATATCGTAAATAAATAGTCAGAGACGCGCCGTCCATATGGCCAGATTGTGCGCCGCACACAGGCGCCAATTGGGGAAAATATTTATGCTATGTTTTTTCTCGCTCGCATCCAGTACGATGTGCCGAATGTGAATGAAACTTGTGAATGACCCGCGCTGCGAGACCTCAGTCGGCGGTGAGACATTGCCGAGTGCGTTGTTATTCACGTATCATACGGATTAGTTAAAAAAAACTAAAATATCGACCAAATTATGTAGTATATAATAAAAATCTTTTTTAAATCTTAGGATAACCCATTATTAAAATTAATGTATACAGTTTTTACGTCAAATACACCCATTTGCAAATCAAATACAGGGTGTATTTGCACGTTTTTGAAGGAACTGGTTAAAAAAATACGTAATTAGCGGGAAAACTTAAATTCGGGGTACTACATAAATACAGTGGAACCCGTTTTTTACATTTTTTAAGGAACTGATAAAAAAAGTATGTATGAATATTAAAAAATATTTAATTATTAAAAGGGTCAATTTGATTTGCAAAAGTTGTATTTGATTTGCAAAAGGATGTATTTGATTTGCGAAAGGGTGCATTTGATTTGCAAAAGGGTGTAATTGACGTAAAAAAACTGTAGATATTGATGAAGAATTCATCTTGAAATGCTTAGAGTATCTGAGATACCCCCTTCGGACGACGAGGTTGTTTTCTAGCAGCCGTGACGGATGGGTTAAATACAGTCAACCCTCTTATAACGCTTCATAGTATAGAACGGCGTGTGGGGCAGACCCTTTTATAGTGCTTCCTAAATCATCGTTTTCTAAAAAACGCTAAAATTTCAAAATCAAATTATATATTTTAAACGTGTTTTAAAATTTTACAATTTCAAAAATGTTACCCTAAATTTTGTATACTCTTAGTCTTTTATATGGCATGTGCCAATAGCGTGGTCCCTATTTCGACGCTATAGCAGGGTTAAATGTATTCAATGAATATTTATATTACTTAAGTCTAGTGAGGCCCACGTACTTCAAATAATATTAGAGATAAATCAGGTTATTTTTATGTCTAAAGAACTATTTTTTATATTCGTAGGTTGAATAATTATAACTGTTAATTAATCTATAGTTACCTATATGTAAAAAAATATTATTTTTGTGTTCTCTCCGATTTTTTACATATGTGGATGGTGATGGAAAATGTGGAAAGATTTTTTTGGTCAAAAATAACACCGTTATTATTCCTCAGCCTTCGTATTTCCCGTAGAAAAAACATGGAAGGACTATTTTTACCCAAAATTTACGTGATAAAGAGAGAATCGCTAAAGTAGCTAAGGCTATACATAAAATTGCGTTCCAGGAGTCCTTCAAAGATTGGAAAACCTGCTGACACACTTGTATAATATCTGAAAGGGATGATTTTGAGGGTTCTAAATTAATATTTATAGATATATTCAATTTATTTGAGAAAAAATTATACAAAAGTATCAAAATAATCACTAGTTTAGATATTTTTGTTTAATCTGATTTACCCAAATATTATTATTATTTATAGCATCTCATGGAAGGAAATTAGCTCCGATTCTCGTCCAGCATTAAATATTTTTCCGATACGTTGCACACGTGTACATCACTAGAGATATCTCTCTACCAACCCCCACGTGGTGAGATGTGGAGTGGGATTGTCACTTGGCCGCGTTTTATGTCATCCCCAGTCACTGTTGAAACTATGCGAGCAAACACGAGTCGATACACACACAGAGCAGTAGACACTCGACTTGTATCTCCTGGCATATTCCGCAGCTTCCTATTCCGGTTGCAGACCGGGGTGGCAAATCCCACCCCCCACCGCCGCATCCCAGCGCCCCCGTCGGGAAATAAGAAACGGGGGCGTTGCCATGGCGACCGCATTATCTGTTCGCGGTCAGGCGCGACTCTCGGCCCAGAAGAAAAACAATTCCCGACGTCTCAGAGTTTTCTGGCCGGCATGTAGGCCGTGGCACGGAATGGAATGGGTTTCCAGTGACATAGTATTTATGGCCGGAATTATTGTAATGGTCGGCTGATGGGTGGAATGGGTGTTTATGTTTGGGGTGGCAGTCAATGGCTCCTAGACCAATGTTAATCCCGTGACCCAGAATGTTTTTGCTGTGTCAGCAAAATGGACACGAGTCAAACCCCCAGAAATATAATATTATATCGGAATACAAAAAATAAATAATATATTTATATTAACCTAATTTTTAATATAAGATTAAATAAAATTACTATTTTTTAATGGATGAATGAAATGAATTTAATTATTTAATTTAATAATAAAATATTAAGTTTAATTTAATAATAGATATTGTATCACCAAGTTTTAAAGGATTAGTGAGTTAATTATTGATTAGTGAGTTAATTATTGATTAGTGAGTTAATTATTATTAACCCTTTGATTAGTGAGTTAATATTGTTAAACTTAATCGAAAATCTCTAAATTTAAGATTTTTCCCTGTTCACTTGATAAAGATTATATGTATTTTTGTCTAATAGCCGGGAAATATTTTTTTTATACTATTTGAGGGATTTTCGGGAGCAGTCCATAAACTGAACATTGACGACGTTTGCCCCTCGTTGAGGTGCCTCATCAGACTCCAAATATTCAAATAATAGACCAACTTATCCAGATCTTTTAAGACTTATTGATCATCGCTCTCAATAAAAATGTTATATATTTCTTATTTAGCTGATTTATGTGACTTTTTGATGGGTTTTATATTTTTTAAATAATAAAAAAATCTCAAGATCAATTTAGACCTCATTAGACTTATTTATGTGATATTTTATTTATAAGATTTTGCTTTATAGTACATAATGATTCTAGGAAGTACCAAAAAACTGATGTTAATCACAAATGATTTAATTTTTCGCAATGTTTACCTATTTTTTTCTTATCTAAAAATATAAGATAAAATTAAAATAATTGTCACATAATATTGATAAATCTATATAGTATTTTTAAAAAAATAAGTAATAATATTTTATTTCTAATTTAAGACATGCCATTTAAAATAAGGCTTCAAGGCGTATGGCATACATGTACGTTGATACACATAAAGGATTCAATTTATAGAGATGTAACTACATATTTAATTAGGGATATGCTCAAATTAATTTATCAATCACGCATTGAACCCCTTGGTTACGTCGAATTCATAAGTTATCGTAAAAAATAGCATCTTTATGATCCATAATTGTACAATTACATTCAAAGCGTGTCGAAAAGTTTAATAAAGCGTTTTGAACATCAATATATTTTATTATCAAGTCCATGGATTTTAGGTCAACCCATAGAAGAATTTTTTTCAAGTGATTTTAATCATAAAAAAAACATTCAAATTAATAAAATCTGTAATATTGTTAATACAAATTTTAGAAAAATATTGAAAATTCATTGATAGCTTATTTTAAATTTATATGTAGTTAATTTAAATGAACTGTATTTAATTATAGTTAATAAAAAAATATTTTCATCAACAATGAGGGTCAACTGTATAGGGGTAATGATTGACACTTTTATTGAGCAACATGTGAAAATTTCAGATATTTTCATTATTATTTTTTAATTATGATAATCTAAAGCCCACTGACCTTTAAAAAATATTTTCTAGATAATTTAAACATGATTTTATTTTATAAATATTATCATGTAATAAATAAAAATGCTGTATATTTTAAAATTGAAAATGAATGGCGAAAATTTCAGCGAAATTCTCGATTACAGCGTGAAATATTTTCGTGCAAAAACAATTTCGCGTAATTTATCATAACATTATTTTTATAATAGCGTACTTTTTGAAAAGGGTTAAAATGCAAAATGTCACGGAGTAAAATATACTCGACTATCTTCCAATTACGTTTCCCCTAGAAATACATTGTTATTTTTTCCATCCGCTTTTCCCTCACAGCATCTAGGTTACGACTGAAATTTTCATCTCAAAATTCCAAAACATAAAACAAGAATATGGGTCAAATTTTTCATAGCATATTAAATGGATAACTCGCTGCCGGTACTCACATACACAGAACTATACTTCATCCCGCATCTGAATTTTAATTCGGCGCTCGGCATAAAAAATCGTAATTAGTGGCGGGCTCGCAAAAAATATGCCAATTTTAACATGTGGCCACAGTAATTATTAAAAATTTAGCATTCAACCTTAGCATTGAATCATTAATCGCGGTGTGTATTTAGAGAGTTGAAAAACATTTTTTTTTTCACGAAACCGTGTCGGCATTGTGAACTCGTCTCGAATTTACGATCAATATTCAGGTTCACGTGTCAAGTTCATAATCGCTAATAAAATACGATTGATATAATTTATGTGTGCCGGCACGGTTATTATGGGCGATTTGAAAACGAGACTCGGCAGAGGTTAGACAAGATGATAAATGCATTGTCGAACAAATGTTACGGATCTCTTACGACTTCTTGAATGCCTCTTCAATTAACGTGCGTATTGTCGCGCCGGTGGACACAAAAAAACGACGTTTTTCCTCCGATCGTAACCCGGAATCACCCCTCCGTGTCGAAACGGCCCCGACGATAATTGATAGGTCGAATTATTTTTTTGGATTATTGTGACAACACGTCACTTGTCAAATGACAATTTGATTTGACAGTCGTGATGATAATTGTCGGGGTAATGAAGAAAATTGTGGTGTCATCAGCGCGTGAAGCGCACTTGTCGACATCCAGCTAAGTACAATGGCAATTATTTCATTACTGTGTGCACTCGTACGTCTGTTTGCTTTAGTCATAATTAAGCTCGTCATATATCATACGTCATTGTGACATGATAAATTTGATCGGATGATCTTGAAACGCAACTTAATTATAATTTATTTTAGGGACAATTACGAAAAATGAGACGTTTTTTACTAGAAAATTGGAGGGAAAATCCAAACATGCCTATAAAAAATATAAACAACAAAAATAATTAGCGGTAATTATTTTCTAGAGAGCATTGTATTTTATTAAAATATTGTCGAGAAAATATAAAATTTTATATGGCTTGTTTGTAACGCTTTTGTTTGCAATATATTTTTATTTATTTCTGCAAAAAATACATTTCCTATGTACTCATTATAGGTATTTTTTTATTTTTCCGAACGATTTATTAATATTTTGGCTCAAGATTAAGGGGAAAAAATCGATCCAAGTGTTTGGTATTTCATTATAAAAATGAACATGAATTGAATATACTAGGATTCACTGAACAAATAAATAATATTAAATTAAAATCAGGGATATAATAAATAAGCTAAAGAAAACTCGCGAAATTTAATGACGCTCGCTGTTAAGCCTCATTATAAATAAGCATAAGATCATGTCAAAATTAGGACTATTGTTTTCAATGAGAGGGTTATAAATATATCTTATATATTTTTGCTGAATAAAGAATAAAAACTTTTAGTGCTTAAATTTATATTATTAAAGACCGTTGCTTTCGCTTGACACAATGTATTAGATATTTGACATTGAAAATTAAGCGTTTTATTTAAAACGGCGATCTAGAAAGATACACTATAGAAAACTGCTCTATAGCAGTGAACGCTATAGGAGGGTTGGCCGGTATTTTTTTGTTATATATTTAAAATACTATTTTCTAAATACAGTCAGCACTTTTTTGCACGGTAGATGTGTTCCACCAAAAACAATGCAAAAAATGATAGATTTTATAAAAGGATTTGGGTATAGAAAATTGCGTAAAAAATTTAATGATATTCAGTCAACCCTCCTATAACGTTTCCTGTAAATCGCTGTTTTCTATAAAATTCTAAATATTTTTAAGGTCAATTTAGATATTTCGTAAATCTATAATTCATTGCCAAGGGAAATAAAGGTCAATGCTCTTTGGTTGACAAGGAATGTTGTATAAAGCAGCGATTTAGAGGAAACGCTATAGGAGGGCTGATTGAAAACCTAATTAATAAATTATAAAAAAATTAATATTCATATATATTTTAATTTAAACAATTTATTATTTTGGGAGTTGTGTATAACAAATAAATTCTATAATACATTTTTTTTTAATTCTATAACATTATTTAAAATAAATATATAATAATACATATTGTTAAAACCTTTTTTGTTTGAAAAAACAAATAAAACAGACTGATTATAATTCAAAATAGTTATCTAATTCATTAACAGAAATATTTCCAGCATTAAAAAAAATATATAAGAATAAAGAAAAATATATATTACATGTGCATTAGCTAAATAATATTTTTAATTATTAAAAATAATCGTAAAAATATTTATTAGGATTATTATATCACTTAAATCATGGGCTCTCAAACTTGAAATGCCCACTGCACTTTACAAGGCATAAAGATTACAACCCCACCCCCCATTACAATAGTTTTCCATGTTCAAACGGTTTAAAACTAGCAGAAAAAGTAATTTTTATTTAGACACCGTTTAGCGTAACGAGAAAATTATGATGTTTGAACGGATAATAATAATAGTATTCTAAAATAATGAGCTTTGCTTTATTGAAATTTAATTTATAAAAAGAATCCGCAGTGAGAAAATTTTGATGATTGACCGAAAGATGACAATTTAATCTATGAACACAGTTAAAAACTAGCATAGTTTAATCTTTGGTAAATATTATATTTATATCATCATTATCTTCATTAATAATATATTTATGAAAATATTGCGTTTTGTAAAATGACCGCTATAGGAGGGACCGCTATACAAAAAACCGCTGTAAACGCTATAGAAAAAAATCTATAATGCCTCTTTACATCAAATAATGATTTTTTAGTATATTTTATTCCATTATTATTTTTTTATAATAAATCCATTTAGATTCAATGCAGAAAATTAGGGTTATGAATATTAGATTTGCTCTACTCTCATTAATTTTATTTTACAAATATATGAAAAATTTGATATTTAATAAAAAAAATAAATCCATTTCTTTTATAAATAGATAGAAGAAAATCCTGGTATATTCTTTTTTTTGCTAAAAAATTTTTTGAGCTAATACGTCTGACCCTTAGAGTGGAATAGGTTAAAATTTATGCAATTAATAGAGTATTAGTTAAAATTATAACTATAAATTAGTAAATTTAAAATTATCCTTTTCGTAAAACCGGCCAAACCCTAAAACAATCCCTTGATTAAGACCCGGAGTCGAATTCATTAAAAAATAAAAAAAATACTACGACATCCAGAGCAGCGCTACGTTGGCCTCCGAGTTAATTGCATTGTTTAGAGCTTCGTCCCCATGTTTTTTGGCATTTAATTTTCGCAAATTACAACGGGAAAATCTCGATGGGACCGTTATTTGTTTCGGGCGGCGTGAATTACTGCCGGTCCTGAAATATTTTCAGTTATCGGACCCCTGGACAAAGCGGGTCCGGCACCGGGAAATGGCGCTATTTAATCACGATGACGCCGTGTAATGCGTTATTTGACCCGTTCCCGTTCGGGAGCGTAATTGCACGTGTAACATTTTTAAGACATCCTGTGCCGATACCGGCTCGATAATTATCGATGATTGCCGCGCCGGTATCGATGCTTGCCGGCGAAATCGTATCTGGAAACGATGCCCGCCATTGTTCGGTTTAATAACATATTTCTATATACGAATCCGTACCATTGTCCGGTACGACATACTGACCGCGGACGATAATTAATTTTTATGTGTAAGTTATTATATTTGGAAAACTCGTTTTTGACATATCGCAATCAAATACCATTTGATTACACCGGCTGTCTGCGTCTGTAAACATAATTATATGGCTATCATTACGTACTTATATAGCTTCCGATAATTGCATTAATATTTGCAAAGCAACATTATAATAATTTTCTGCCGTTTCTCAACTTGTGTTTGGATAATTCGTCGAATCGCTTCGTAAAAAAAAACGCAAAAAATATGCCTGTAGCGATTATGTTTAAAAATTATGTCAACGCCTTATTCGCATTATTAATAATGACATTGATTCATTTATTTCTTAATAAAAACGAAAATTAATTCAACATTTTTCAAACATCGACGTTTATTATTACAGTGGAACCTCTCATAACGAGCATAATTCGTTCCAGAATCTTGCTCCGTTGTGTGAAACACTCGTTATGCGAAACTAATTTTCTCATATAAATCAATATAAAACACGATAATGCCTTCCATACGAAATATTTTTTTTAACGTATATTCAAATAAAATTACATGCTTATAAATTGTTAAATATCGTAACAACTTGGATAAAAACGTTTTTAAAAATCGAAACTAGCTTATTATTTATTAATTTATGACAAATAATTAATTATTTTTTACTAGAAAGCTGTCTAGAGACATTTGTTTTGGCCGACTCTTTAAAATTTGGTAAAAATGTGACACAGCGTTATCATTGAATATGTTTGTAGCACGCATAGCCCCCTCCTTATAAGGATGATGCTTCTCAATGTACGATGAAACAGTTTCCCAGCTTTCAGCATTTCTCTTATTGCGTCAGAAGATTGTTTCTTTGCTACTTCCTCTTTTCCAAACTCTTCTACATAACTTCTTGCGTTTGTGACTTCCCCTTTCTGCGTCACTTGTTATGCGAAAGGTCGCTCGTTAAGGGAGCAATTTTTTCACTATTTTTTTTGGTCGTTATGCGAATTACTCGTTATGGGTGGTGCTCTCTATGAGAGGTTCCACTGTATTATGAAAATATCAAATTATTGTTTATTACATTGAAATACAAAATAATTATTTAATTCTGTAAAATTGATATGTGCAAGCAAAAATCAAAAATTGGAGAATAAGCATTATTCAGAAAAGAACAATGAACATGTTTCAGACAGAAGAAAAATTACGAAATATTTTTCCGCATTGAATATCGAAATTTATGATTAAATTACGTTATGAGTTTTTGGTATAATCAGGAAGAATTCATTATATTGTCAACGAATGGTATTTTGATTAAAGAATTTTGGATTTCTGTAGAAAATAAGTTTCGTACTTATGTGAGTTCAGTTTTTCAACAATAATGGGTATTGAAAAAAACACGAAAGCTGACAAATATGACACATAAGATCAGATATTAAAAACGCAACTTAATCTTAATTTATTTTATTGAAAATTACGAATAATAAGACATTTTTACTAGGAAATTGGAGCTGATCTTCTAAATACGTCCATAAAAAATATAACTAATAACAATAATTAGGGGATAAATATTTTCTGGAGAGCAATGTAATTTTATTAAGAATAATGTCGAGAAAAGTATTTGTCGACAAATTTTATTTAGCGTCATAAAATTTCGCGAGTTATTTCATTTCAGTATAATCCTTGTTTCTGACTTTTTTGTTTGAAAAATATTTATATCTATTTCTGCCAAAAAAAACATCTACTGATGTACTATTTTCTGGTATTATTATTATATTTTTTTTATCAAAATAAAATAAAAAAAAATTCTGACAACTGTCATTTATTTTATTGTTTTATTTAACTGTATTACACAATAATCTATTAAAATTCTCAGTATGAAAAGGTCAAAAAACAACCGATTTCCTGCAAAGAAACAGTCTCTTTATATATTTTTTTTTATTATTAAAACATACAGTAATAATCTGACAACCGATTAATACGGAGCCTCTTGTATCCGATGCTTTTAATGTATTATACTATTTCATTTACTGAAATAAAAAAAGCTTAGTGTATGTATATCTGTATCGAATGATATGTCAGATTATCAAACATCTTTAAATTCGATTCACAGTAGTTACTGGAAAAGTGGGTTAACCTGATATTTTTTATTTAGTTTTTTTATGAACCAAAAACATTCAAATGATAATAAATATTATTAAATTAATTATTCATTGAATTGGTTTAGTTATATAATATATTTAATATAAATTGTAGAATCTAGAGGGAAAAGGGAAAATAATGTAAATTTTCAATTTATTCTCCCATCTTATGGAAGCTGAGAGTTTCAGAGCTTTTAGAAAGCTAGCAGAGATCATTAATCGACTAGCAATCAAATAAATCTGTATAGTACACTTCTCCATTCAATGGTAAGAAAGTCTTGAAACAGAAATCCTTAGTATATTGAACCTCTAGAAGTCGTTGTATAGCAAAAGCCAAAAAAGAAATGCAGAATAAGCAGCTTGGCAATAGACAAGGAAATGATTTTCTCATGAAAGGATCACAAATTATAACTCTATAGTTTCAGGAAAATGATTTAATATTTTGAGTAAGGAATGGGATTTATATCCACCGGTATTGGGCATCAGATTTTTACTTGTAGGGGGTAAAAACTGTAGAATCAAGTAAATGTTCCAGAAGAGATAAAAACATTTAGGGAAGTTATTGACGTTAATTTTTACCGGTCACAATAAATATGGAAATGAAAGTTTACTATATATTCTCCGATAGATTTTATAAAATCTAAACTATGCTGAGGAACTTGGGCATCAGATTTTTACTGGTAGGTCCACTAGGGTTATAACTGTGCTATCAAGTAAATGTCTCAGAAGAGATAAACAATTTTACAACTGTTAAATTGTAGCTGAAAAACAGTTGAAAAATATTATTTTTGGCGTGATTGGAAGGAAGTCATTGAAGTTAATTTTTACGGGTCATAAATATGGGAATAAAAGGTTATTATATATTCTTCAAAAGATTTTATAAAATCTAAAGTATGCCGAGGAACTTCTAAAGAGGAATTGTTGCCTCACTGACACGATATTTTACATATAAACTTTTTTACAAATTATTTCATTTTTGTTTAATTTCTTTGCATATTTCCAGGCAATTAAAACAACTTTTTTTTTATTCAAATTTAGTGGTTAACAGTTTGATTTATATATTAATATTTTTTATTGTGTTCCGAAGCAATAATTTATCGAAAGGCGTTTAAATAATAATTAATATTTAGCCCGCGGTTTACGACGACGATAAATCGGGGCCCGTCCATCGCGGATGCAAATTAATCGGTCAACCGTCTGTGAGTCGTGGGCGTGGCAAATCAACACCTCGATTTCGCAATTAAACGCCTGCGATCGCACTCGTTCGCACACATTTTATTCACGCGCCGGCGGCTACGAAGACAATAGGCGCCTTGTGATTCGTCGTGATTGGTGATGGGCATTGGGATTTGTTATCATTGACTCGTGGACTCGTGTGATTTGTTTGGCGCGCATGCGTGAGAGTGACCGCGCCGAGGACAGAGCCAAGGATCGCGCATCGATCGCTGATCTAATTACGCAAGTGGCGCCGTCTCGCTCTCGCGCGAGAGTTAGATGGCGGTGCGCGAGCGTGATGGCGGTATATACACCGTGACTCCGCCTATCAACGCCGAAGTGGGAGACAATCACCGAGCGGAAACGACACATCACCGAATATATAAAAAAAACGCATCGTTAATTGTATAACACGTTATAACAAACACATATACACGGTGTCCGTTATACGCGGCTTTGCATTGCGCGGTAAAAATATATTGTACAATATAAATGACTCAGTTATTTAATTTCCGCGGTAATAAAAAACATATTTATAATTTTAAGGTAATAAAAAAAAATAAAAAGGTTCTTTCCGGTAATTTATGTTTTTGTATTGTGTCAAAACATGTTATTTCCCTATTTTCAATTATGTAATATTTACCTAGAATTTTGGGACAGAGTTTATGGAATTTTGGAATGCTTTTATAGTAATTTAATAAAAATACTTTGTGGTTAATTTTATTTGACCGATGACGATTAACATATTTTAGGAATGTTCTATGAAAATCGCTTTAACCCTTTCCACCCTGAAAGCCACGACTGCTGGCCCAATAGAGTTAGGCAGCTCTGAAAGTCAGAAGACATACATAGCCCAAAGACATCAATAGGGTGCTATGGATATTTTATCTAATTTGTTCACAAATTTTGTAACAAATTATTTTTTTGGAAATAGATACGACGAGGGAACATTAATTATTAAGACGTCGAGCCTCAAAGAAATTCTACTCTTTTCATGAAAATTATTTCAGACTATTGTTTCTTGGCAATTATATGAAGTGATAAAAATATTTTATACATTTTAGTGAATATTTCTAGAAAATTATACATCATGACAGTAATAAAATAGTATTTATCATTTAATAAGATTTAATCGTTCAGACGTCACAGCGTTCAGGCATGCAAAATCGGCCTAACCACCAGCGCCACGGCGTGCAGGCACGCAAACGCTACTACGAATTTATTTAATGAATAAATATAATATTTTTAAATGAAAATTCATGCAAACACATCTTTTGAAGCAATGTGATTGTTATAATGTCGATATGTTTAGCCGTTTCATTTTATTTGAAGTTTCGTTTAGATGTCGCTAGGGCTGGCACCTTATTATTGTAAAGATTGCTCGATCGATATGACGCATCAGAATGTGAAAAGAATCGCTTAATATTATTATACAATTGGGAGAGATTTATTTTTCCCAAATTATCAATCAACGTTTGTGGAGAGAATTAGAAAAATCTGTTCTGTGTCTGTGCTCGGGAAAATAAATTAGAGTGGATTATTTATTTATAATATGTATCGTTTGTGGCAGCCCTGGGGACGTTCGTGCGTTTTTGATATATTTTTTTTCACTTTTCTATGAAAACCAATAATGAGTCTAAGTATAAAATGATTTTCCGGGTATGTTATGCGGTATTTTCATGGAAAATTCGATGATTTAAAATGATGGCGTACGGTAAAAATCCATATAATTGGCTTGGTGATTAAAGGGTTAGAGGGTTAAAGTTTATTCTGCAGTTAGTGGAAGTCCTAGATAGTCCGAAATTCGTCCAAATAACTTCATATAAAACATTAAATCCTCAAAATTTTTAATTATTGAAAATATTGATGATAATTATATAGCTAAAGAAGTTTTTTGATACAAAAAAATATAGCATGTACATATTACTCTATGATATTTACCTTGAATTTAAATAAAGAATACTGCAGCATGTTTTCGAAGTAAAATATTTTCTCAACGTAATTAATTCGGGACCAACCTGAAACAAAAGAAAAGCATTTCATTAATATTTTCATCTCGAATTTTATTTTTTTAAAAGGTACATTAAATTATATAGGCCTATTTAAAAACGAATGATATCAGTTATGAATCGGAAAACTAATTTAAACAACTCGGTTATTAAGCGCCGGAACGGCCGGTCCGAAAAAAAAACTTTTTCCATTTAATGGACCACAAAATTCCGCAGTCGAACGTAATGTATATAAAGGCGAAAGGCCGACGCTCGTTAGAGTCGGCCTTTTTCCATCCCCGGCCGATTTCCCGCCGGTCCATTCATTTCTGCGTCTTGCCGAATAATCCGGCGCGACCTTGGCGCCAAAGTTTTTGGCGCGGAGAGGACCCCCGGGGGCTCAAAACGTCCGACTTGATGAAAAACGTAATTTGAATCAATATGGCTCCGCTAGGGCCTGTCCCGCTTATGTGTGATCCTGGGATAACTATATATAGTATAACATACTTTTGCGTATATATACAGTAGTTGTAATATAAATTGCATAACTTTTAAAAAGCTTAAACTTTTAGCATAAAATATTAGTTATTAAAATCTAAGTTTATGATTAAAAACCATACTATTGCCTTGTTACTTTAACGAATGTTTGTATATCATCATCATCATTCACCAGCCACAAGGTTCTCACACGCGCGAGGACATGGGCCTTACCAAACTCTCGAATGGCAGTTGAGACCAAAGAAATCTGAGTTTTACACGTGACGTGAGTGCTACCCTTTCGTGTCCATACCGCGATGACCCAAGCTGTCTTGGTATGCGGTTTTTTGTAAAAAGTTTCCCTCTCTTGGCTATTGCTGGCATTGGACGTACATCTTATACCCTGTTGGTATCGGATTTTACCCTCTCGACTGTGTCCAGGCAAGTAGGAGATGGTTTGTCTAGGTATTCATTTTTCCTTTTCTCTAGGCCTTATCTGCTTATGTCACTTTATAATAATATGTATACTGGGAGGTCTAATATTTAAAAAAAAAATATTTATACATGAATAATAATTTTGTCCTACTAAAAGTAGTCTCCATCAGTCACATCATACACTTATACCAGTCATTTTTTTCAATCTTAAAAGCACTTAACGCAACGCAAGTATCAGTATGGTTTTTAGTCACTTCAGAGATACATTTTTCCTACACTATATTGACAAAACGTCTTCATTTTGTATTTTTTTACATCTTGAAGAATAGACCACAAGGGACCAAAAATTATATTAAAAAAATATGGTTACCAATGCTAAGATACGTCAGAAACAAGTGTTACAACACAGCAACAACAAAAAATATGACTCCCTAAAATTATAAATTTCAATCAATTCCTAATTTATTTAAATAATTACAAAAAGTATTAGGTTGGTTTTTAAATAAGTTTCATAATTTTAATAATAAATATGTACAGTAGAATTCTGATGTATCGTTGTTGTATTCATCGTTTCTAAGTATTCGTTGTTATTTTTCATAGTCCCGGTAAAATAAGAGAAATGTTGAATAATCACAGAGTTATGTTTTATTCATTGTTATTTTTAGAGGGTCGCTCAAATCATCAGTAATAAAAATTATAGTGTTCATGTATTTCTAAATCCAAGTCCTCGTTTTTCTGAAATACAAAATATATACTCACTAATAAAAGTATAATTATACATAAAATTACGAAATATGAGATGTGAGTTTGAGAAGAAAATAAGCATTTGTAGATAATTTACATTATATTTGGTTAAACACATTTTTTCTAACTTCTTTATATAATTAAATATATTATTTTACATAAAATTAGTAAAACTTTTATTTCAGTAAACCCGTTTCGACACATCGATTTATAATTTTTAATTAAAAAAAAAAACAATTCGCAGGAAAAAGCGATGCTAAATATATTTATTATGCACATTGCCATTTGTCTTAATTTTTGTAATTTATTTTTAAGGATGTATTTTTAATAAAATTCGTGTATTTCATTCCATTCGAAAATAGCTAGCATCTTATTGCTTGTTTGTTTAAAGTCTAGCTTTAAGGTATTAAATATTATTCACATATTTTACAGTCTTAATTTACACGACAGTTTTTCTAAATGAAAATATTTTTTCTGTAGTCAATATGAGTACAAAGAAAATTTAAAAATTATAAATAAAATACTCAATGCTATGATAAAAAAAACCTGATAAATTTCGCAATTAATAACTGACCGTAATAAATTTTGAAATTTTATCCAACTCTCCAATACATTGCTTTGGTAAATATTTATTTTTATTAAGCAATTCCCTAAAAATTAACTCCCCATTAGCAAAGCATACATACTCACGCCGATCTAAGGTCTCATAAATAATTCATGGGCCGGAATAAAAACACGCAATACACATTCGGACGATAGCGCTGTACGAGCTCCACCGCCCTGGACGATATTCAAAATCAATTACTGTTTTCCGGGCACAAGTTTGTTTGCTTTGTGCAAAGTTAATATCCGCTCCATACAAAATGTAGGGTCTACAGTCTACAGGTCAAACGTGACCTAAGGCTCTCCCATTCAAAACAGGAGAACAACCCTCCTCCCACTCGATATTAAAAATATAATATCAATATTTATTGCGAATATAATTTCGCGGATATCTTGTGATTAAACTAATTTTCAGCGGATTAGCAATTCAGATTTTTTTTTCACCCCCCGCATAATAAATCATGCGAAACTCCCTGTCGATTTTATTAAACGCAAAAATATGCAAATTACAATAATACTAATTTTAATAAATAAATATTGTCGTTTAAAAAATATTATCATAAAAAAATATTGTAACAAAATTCAGAGCTTTTTACATTGATCGAACATTTTTTTTAGCACATGTGTTTAATATGATTTTTTCGTCATAATCTCGAATTGAACATTCATACGATATTTATTTTCGGTCTTAACAATGACGAGGGTTGACATATGCTTTCATACAATCTGGGCTTGCAATAAAAGTGTTGCCATTTTTAATAAATACTGTAAATAAAAATTAAAATGGCATGTAAAAAAATTGTTCAATACGGATATATATTTTTTTTCGATTCTATAACCCCTAAGAACAATTCTACATTATGTCAGACGTGACAGTTATGATCAACGATATGAAAATAAATGGATGTATGATTGATCTGGATGTGGATCAGACGAAACTGTCTATTGTCCACGTCCTGCTGTGGGATATAAGAATCGACGTGGCGGCTCGTATGAAAGTGTATGGCAGAGGTGTTCAATCAATCAATTTTAAATAATAAAATATATATATAATCAAATCAAACATCATTATAATTACAGATATCCTTTTAGTTCAACTGCTCGTATAAAATGCGATGAATTTAATTCTAGATAATTTAAACAAATAGAAAAATATTTAATTTGAATATAACTTCAGTTTTTAATCACATGTAATTATTTTTTTAATTACAAAATAATCTAAACAAAATATATAAGCTCTCCTCTTGTTTAAAAATAATTCCATTTTCAAAAAAAAATTCAGTATTCTCGATTTTCTAGTGTAGACATTATCAGTAAGGTATTCCTTACAGAAAAAATCTAGTGGAGTCAGGTCTGGGGAACGGACAGGGTATTTTATGGGACCTATTCGTTAGAGCCAACTCTTTGGAAGATTCTCATCAAGATTTGCTCTTATATTCTCCCATATGTATAATATAATATAATAAGTTCTCCTTAATGTGTGATAAACAGATTCTTTCAATAAATTCAAATAATTAGGACCAGTGTCCACATTTTTAGGACATCCTGTGAATAGGTGTTATTTAAAATTTTAAAAATTATGGCACATGCTTCAATAAGTTCAGACTGAACATGGACGATGTTAGGTTAGGTTAGGTTAGGTTAGGTTAGGTTCAATCCTCTTTCATTTCAGTATGTGACTTAATCTGGACTAACTGTCATATATTTTTCTAAATAATCGAAAAGCGTTCGCGAAGAATCTTACAAAAGTTAGAACTTTTTTCTCTAATATGGTTGGATCTAAAAATATTACTGCTGTCTGGGTTTTTCAATTGTCAAGCATCTTAGTTTGTACGAAGATTAGAAGACTAGATTATAAAAAAAATCGAACACTGTATTTCAAGCAAGTTCGGTTGGTTGATTCTACAGATTCAAAATGGGGTACTCTTTACATAATATTAAATTGACTGGAGATTCGGCTCATGCAGTTTAAAATGTTAAAATAGTATTTTTTCCTCATTGTCCAAAATTATTGTAAATGGAAAATATTCTCCTAGCCAAAAAATTAATGTAGACGAGACGAGTTTATTATGGAATAAATGGGCAATCGTCCATTCCGAACGAAGGAAGAATCAGTTGTCCCTGAACATAAACCTTCTAAAAACCATTCAAACTTTCAACATTAGCAGAATTACAGTACAATATCCGTTCATTTCTTTTAAATTTATATTTGAATTTTTTGTAACATCTTCTATGAAAACATGAGCCACAATTCTCATCGAATTCTTACCTAATTAAGGGGTAAATTACCATGTAATTAATAATAATCTGTTAACCAGATGATTCTATGTATTTACTTTGTTATTAATTCCTAAATGTTAAAATATATCATTTTTATTCCAATCCACATTTATCTTCTAACGCCCCGCTAAGGGTACTAGGGTACTAAGTTCACCGACAACAATTCACCGACTAGAAAGCTCACCGCCTGCAATTACTGTCAATGAATTGCATTCGGTGTACATTAACTTTCCGGATATCTCCGGCAAGCTTAAGTTTACTGAGATAAGCAAAGATATTTTTATAAGATTTTTTTTTCAGGATTAATATTAAATAACTAATACCAATGCAAACCCCTCCCACTTGCCTGGACACAGTCGAGATGGTAAATTCTGATACCAACAGGGTAGAAAATATACGTCTAACGCTAGCAATGACCAAAAGAGGGAAACTATTTACAAAAAATCCCATACCAAGACGGCTTGTGTGAAAGGTTCCTTTGGCCTCGACTGCCACTCGAGAGTCTGGCAAAACCCCATATGCTCAGCGAGTGAGTGTCTCATGGCTTGCAAATGGTGACGATGACAAGTTTTTTTATATTTTAAATTTCGTATATATTACTAGGACCTATTTGAAAGAATCGTATGCCGTTTTTAACATCTTTATTTATTGCTTAAGTTTTTTTTTGTCTCTTGAGTAGGTCTTTGAACCGTAATATTTCTTTTCGGTTCAAGTCCCAGGGTTTGTTCCGTCATTAAAAATGTTTTTAAGCGGTTTTTTGTGTCTAATTCGCTTTATGGCGTTAAATAGATTCAGGCGTTATTCGGGCGTTAAATAGATTCACCAAGTTACGTAATTCAAAAATTACTTTGTGTCCTACTCTCCCTAAAGATCCTTCTATAAACTCGAATGTTGAAGAACACCGTAAAAAATCTATATATTGAATACCTTGGACACATCATTCGTGGACCAAAGTATCAAGAGATTATTCTGTAGACTAAAATGTAAAGTGGAAGGTAAATAGTATTTGAGAAGAAATAAGCTGGCTCCGTAACATTCGCAACTGAACCGGGTTGTAAGCTTTCAATTCTAGAGCTTAATTTCAGCTTGCAAAAAACTAACAGATATTTGTAGAAAAGATAGAGACAAGTAAATCGCCTACATTCGAAAGCGGTAAAGGCACGTGAAAAAGAAGAAAATAATAGGTTCGAAGAAAAATAATTTTATTAGTGTAATCTCTACTTAAAAAAAGCTGCCTTTTGAATTGATACGATTCGAGTTGCTTATTTTGTTTTTAATTTAATAAAGCGATTTTTATTTGTTCTTAAAATGGTTTAATAGCATATTTTGACATATTGTCATGATTTATTTTTATTTCAAAGCCAAAATCGTACGGCTTGACGCTCCATGGACTATGATAATCAGTTACCGCGTCGGGTTAGCGAGCCGCAAGAAGTACAAGTGGAAGGTAATCACCATGGTCGTAACGGTACCATTGTCATTTAAGTCCTATTACATACTCTGATATCGAATGCGTGATGATTAGTCAGCGTATTCTCGATATTAGTCTACACGTATGAAATTGATCAATTGTTTATATCCGAGTCGGACTTGTGCTCGTTGTTATTGTGATACAATTGATATACGGCTTTGTATTAATATGGCCGGCGTAAAAAAATCGATATCAAGATCAGGTTCGGCCATAGAACCGTTGTTACATAAAGACGAATACGGTATTCGTTAGCGTACGCGTAAAAATAATTTTAAATATTCGCCCGTGTCCGATTTTTTTCGCGCGTTCCCATACCGCTCGAAACTAAACGCGGTAATACACTATCATTAGCAAAACACATTGATCAAACGCCATTATGATTTGATTTAATATCCGATAATAATCAATGACAGGTACGGATAAGCAGTTAGCATGTGAAAAAACATTTTTTTATCTGCGATATGTGCAGTACGTGAAAACGAACGCCTATAAAATCGCAAGTTTTGAGTGTTGGTTGTAAAAAAAATTGAATCTGAAACGGCGTCGATAATTTCAGGTTATTGAAACGATTTGCCAATCATTCAATTTGATCCCTGTCATGGTTTTTTGTTCGTGTTTTCCGTTTTGTGTTAACCAATTGTCCTCGTTTTCAGCATAGTGTTGAATCCATCCTATAATTAAAATATTTATTCTTGTTTAATAAAAATGTAAAAATGTTAAAGTGTCCTACAATTTTTTTTTCGCAGTCGAATGAATATATATATATAAATTATTTATACAATAAAAATCTGCATCGCAATAAATATATTAATAAAGAGTGTTCTAAAGTAAAAAAATCATAAAGTTTAAATAAGATATTTTCAGTCCTATGACTGTTATTATTTGGCCCCTATAGTTTTTGTTGTTGAAATTTATTGTTTTATGAACATGATTTTATCGTAATAATAAAATTAAGCTGAATATGGAAGATTTCAGTTACTAACTTAACCTGGATTACTATGAGTCACTTATAACTGTTCTATATTTTGCTAAAAAAACCAAAAAGCGTTCACCACACATCTTAGAGAAGTTAAAACATTTTTATTGGTAGTGTAAAATTTTATTTTTTTGTCTCTTATACCAAATTATCTTATCTGATTAATCCCAGATTTTTTTTTGAACAATAACAAATACAAAAAAGTCACAAGAATTCAGTATATCTGGTTTACGGCAAATCCTAAATTATATTTTATTTTTTTGAGAAAAAAAATACAAAATAAATGTTATACATGTTTTAAATTATTTTTTTAAGCATTAAATAGACAATAATTCTCATCGAATGCCCACCTAACTCAATGATCCAAGTTATACTGTAGGAATCATTAGCCCTTATAGCTTTTATTTTGAATTTATTGTGTCATGATCTAGAATAATATTAGTTTAACCCTTTCAGTGCGGCACGCATGACGTTCATGCGCGCAATTCTTTCGAACTTGTCGTTACATATAAACAAGAGGGAATTTGAGTGATGGTATTTGTTTTAAAAATCAGCTAACAATAAATAAACAACATATCACAAGAATATTAAATATGAAACATGACTATTGAATATTCTACGATTTTATAAAAAATAACCGTAAACTGCCTATTTTTTGAACTTAATAGAATTTAAAATTAAATAACCTTAAGATATCTTTAAATTAATGTCATAATTTGCAAAAAACTAGTTATTCAAATAAATAACAGGGCTTCGAACCGTTAATTTATTCATTCCGGTTTGATTAAAAAAATACATTTCGTCTTAATAAATATAACGGTTTATCTGGTATCGGTTCAGCTCCCTTTTTAATATTAAGATTATGTATATCAGAAATAAACCGATTTTTCCGGTTTTTTTTTCAGTTTCTGTCTTAAGTCCTGATTTCATTAAAAACTTTTTCAATGGAATCGCAGTGTTTTTAACCCGATTAAATTACATGAAAGTCTACTGTTTCATCAACAGGGAGATTTTGAACATGTAGAAAATATGTCACCACGTATTTGAATGTAAAAAAAATACTGATATAATACAAAATACAGGATATCTCAGTATTTAGTGTACTATTGAAAATCCAATAAATATTTATACACGTAAAAATAATTTGTTGGGAAAATGATTATTGAATTTTCACTTTTCTTCATCGTTTTTGTAGTTTATATTTATTTACAGCCGTAAAAAAATCCCATTATCACAATGGATATCCTTTTCTATTTATTATCATCACCTCGCAAGTACTGACCGTTCCCAATGTTGATTAACTACAGCAATCATACAAAAACCGGTTTCATCTTCATATTACAAAGATGGCATAGGATTTAATTTCGGTAACAGATCCTGTGTTGGCTCAGCAAATCCACGTTTTCACATGTACCAAACCAACAAACGGTCACGACCGCAGAACGTGGATGTGCAAACAAAAAACGCAATTATCGAATCACCTTTGATCAGCGCACCAAAATTACAGGCGATCGGTGCCGGGGCTCGGACCTTTTGTTTGGACCCAGATGATGATGGTGTCGAATCGGTAAAAAAATCTTATCGATCAATCCAAATAAGTTTCGGAATAGGAGATCATTTCTTTGATCGTGGATCAAGTCGTGGCACTCGATGAAAGCGATCACACCACACGTCCGTAGGGGCCGACTTGGCCGCGAGGCTTGATTTGTTGATATTGATAAAAGTGGGATTGGACTTTTGAGATCCAATTTCAAACACATCATCGTTGCGAGATGATCTAATCGCGGTTTGTCGTGACGTGCCGACTTTTGATTGGACAGTGCTCAGGATTGTATTTAAAAGTCAAATCTCTGTACGCAACATTGCAGCGATCGGCAAGTACTTTGGTAAAGGGCCGATGCCACGGTGATTTATTGCGGCCAATAATTCAACGATGGATAAAATAAAGCGTATTTTAAATTTATTGTTGTGAAAATTGATCATTTTATTTATCTTAGAAATTTTAATATGCTTTTAAAATTTGTGTTGCAAAAAATAATAATTTATATTACCAATAAAAATTAATAAAATGAGATAATTAGATATTCAAAGGATTTTATTTATTTATATGATACTAAGATTCGATAAAGATTTTTTCAAAGATGAGTCAACAAACAAGAATGAGTCTCTCAAACTAATATTCCCAACAGTGTCAAACCACGACACTGGATCATTTCTTTTTTAATTATTTATTCAACGAAGGATAGATTAGGCATTAATTAATTCTAACGCGTCAAACTACCTTCATAAATATTTGTATAAAACATGTGGAGGTAATGGGTCTCTTCCTCTTACACACCCCCTGGCCAGTGTTATAAAGAATTCCCTGAAATCATAGTTTTCGTCGGACTCCTATCCGACTATTAACTTAGTTTAGTCGCTGTTAATTAACGTAAATTTATTTTCATACAAAAAACGCCTTAAATGTCGACATTTTACAAAGCGTAAAATAAAAATCCTTTTAGCTATTAAATAAATTATATTCGTTTAAGAAAAATATACGAATCGTATAAAAAAATCAGATTCCATTTTTACAACATTTTCTAGCATTATTGCGAATAAAAAATATATAATAAAACTTGCTCTTATATATTACTAATAATTATAAATTTATTTATCATGAACAGTCTGTTGATTAAAATATATTTTTTTAGGCAAAAACTTATTAATATTGCAGTTTATGCAAAATTACAAATATCGAATATAAGGAAATACTTACTATTATTATTACTGATAATTATTAAAAGAGATATTCGTTGGGAAAATGTATAAAAAGCATTTATATGATTTGATCAGGTATCCGAATAAAAAAACTACCCTTTAATTTTAATTAAATAAAAAAAAACATAATTCAAGTTTTTCGCTAAAAAATCTTTTAGGCCAATACGTCTGGCCCAAACCTGAAAAGGGTAATTTATTAATATATTTATAGAATGTATAATTAATATATGAAATTTTACTAATAAATTGAAAGAATTTAGATGTATTTTAAAAAAATAAAGATTTCCTATGCGCGTATTTCACAAAATGGAAATGCCTATGCATTGCAAAATAATTGAGCATATCCGAGTCTAATTCTTGGGTAAAACTTATACTAGATTTTTTTATCAATTCTATTTAATAAATAAAATAGTATCTATAATCCCTGGATTGCTTTTTTATATTTTATTATCTTAAATTTTATAGGCAGATTAATTATGTTGGATTCTTGAAACTTAATTAGTATAACTGAACATATTCTTGATTATGAGATTAAAAAGTTCTAGAATTATATAAGAAAATTGTTTATTTTTTTAAGAAAATAAAAATATATTATGAATTTAATATAATTTAAAATATCATCATCATCAACATCAACATCGTTTTCTGGCTATGAGACGCTTTAGCTAAGCGTTTGGGCTGTACCAAACTCTCGAATAAACTTAAGTTATCTATATATAGTTAACTGTAATAATTGTTCAATGTCATTAAAACCTTTCTGGATTGATAATAATTCAAAATAGTCATCGTAATTAATTAACAGAACGATTTCCACCATTTAAAAAAAAATTAAGGATAAAGAAAAATATATATTACATGTGCATTAGAGTAATAATATTTTTATTTATTAAAAATAATCGTAAAAATATTTATTAGAATTATTATATCACTTAAATCATGGGCTCTCAAACATTTACTGCCCACTGCATTTTGTAAGGCATACAGATTACAACCCCAAGCGCGGTTAACAATAGTTTTCCATGGCCGTTTAAAAATAGTTGAAAAAATAAATTTTATTTAGACACTATAATTTAGAGGAAAAGAAACCGCGTAACGAGAAAATTATAATGTTTGAGCTAATAATAATAATAATATTATAAAACAATGTGCGTTGCTTTATTCAATTTTAAATTATGAAAAAAATCCGCTGTGAAAAAAATTTAATGGTTGACAGAATGATGACAATTTAATCTATGAAACTAGCATAGCTTAATCTTTAGTGTAGTCTTACAAGGGACGTGAGGGCTCTCCGTTTGTGTCCATTCCCAAGGGATCAAACCCGTCTTGGTATGCGGTTTTTTGTATAGAGTATTCCCTCTATTGGCCATTGCTAGCATTGGACGCGTACCTTCTGCTGGTATTGGATTTTACCCTCTCAACTGTTGTCAAGTAGGAGGGGGTTTGTCTCAGTATTCGTTTTCCTTTTCTCTAAGCGTCATCTGCTTTCATAGCATTTTTCTTGGGAAAATCATGAGAAGGACTTCCTTGAAGAGAAAAAAAGATAAAGTTGGAAGAGGAGCGAAGTCGATATCGAATATCGGTGAACAGCTTAGGGTTTTCCTTTCCAGGACATACTACTTAGAGCTTACATCCCAGGATACATTATTTTAATTAAGTAATTATCAAAGTTTTCTTGGGCTTCGTCATGATCCAATAACGACGCCTTATTGTAATTAATCCGAATCACTGTTATTTTTTCTCACATCACAAGGATTGTTAAAAGCTTTTCTTGCATGTATTATCATACAGAGTATTTTAATTGATGTGTAACCGTGTTAACCATGATATGATTTATCCACAAATTAACACTTAATTAATACGCGAATTATATAAAAATTTTAATAATTGAATTAGCATTCCGACCCAACACGCGGGCCCAACAATTATGTCCATGCCAAAACCTTCCGCAGCAGGTGTTCCCGATGATAAATCTCGGTCGAAAGTACCGCGGCGGCGGTTCATTATACAATTGAGATTATATTTAATGCTATTCAATTCCAAACGAAACAATTCATAATTCATGCGAGCGAAAAAAAAATATTAAATAAAAAGGAACACACATGAGATATTCTGTTTTTGCCGGCCAAAAATTATACCTCGCCAATTTTTTTTTTTGCATTTCATACTTCAACATAACACTTTTTATGTAGATTCGTTTTTCAGAAAAGAAAAAAAATATATGTGTGTACAATTCCATTTCGCATACGCTCGGCCCGTTTATGCAAAATAATTTTTACGTTCACGTCGTTTTTAATATGCGCGGTTTTTATTTGTTTAACCAGTTTCACTTTGTCGTATACATAAATATTTTTCTGAAAATATTTTTATGGGGGTAATAGAGTGACCATGCTAGATTAGTGACGGTGGGAATTTAGTCATTATGCGTTCTAAGCGCTATGTGAATACGGTGTCGTTAATGCCCATACAGAATTTATTGGGCTTGTATATGTGTACACACGGAATATTTACATAAAACGCATAAAATAATTATTTATTTATAATAAAAAATATGATTATGCAACCACCTTTCATGGGGGATTTTATCAGCGGTGTCCAACTGCGGGTCGCATGCAGCGCAATTGAAGATTTTTTACGGTTTTCTAAAATAAAATTGCAAAGAATACATTGAGTTTCTCTTTTTCAATGCAAGTCTTAATGAAAATATCATGTTTTAGGAGGAACGAGAAGTAATAAAATTTTCTTCGAGAAAGCCATGCTTGTTATTTTTATTTTTTGGTTAATTTTTTTCTCTACAAAAAAGAAGGGAAAGATGTCAAAGCCAACAATACAAGAGGCACATTTATGTCATTGTATGCTATTTTTGTTAAACAAAATTAAAAATGGTAAATAGGAATCACAAAGATGTTGAAAGAAAAGAACGACCCCAAAAATTAAATGATGATATCCTAAAGGCGATGATGGATACCGATCCTCATCAAACAATTGAGGAATTATCGTTGAAGATTGGCTGTCTATGATCTACAGTTCAGGATCATCTTCGTTGCATAGGAAAATTGTACAGGCAAGGAATTTGGGTTCCTCATAAATTGATGGAGACGGCGCTCGATTAACCGCGTTCCATCTGCGCGTCTCTTTTGTCTCGGTATGAGGCCGATCCGTTTTTGCGGCGAATTGTAACTGGAGATGGGAAGTGGGTTCTATACAACAATCCAGTACGAAAAAAACCATGACATTCTTTCGGTAAAGTACTGATTCCGACCCCTCGCCCATCACTAACAATAAAGAAGGTCATTGTTTGTGTGTGGTGGGATTTTTCTGGAATTGGGAACAACTCGATCGAATGAAACAAGAGCTCATAAAAAAATATCAGTTTTGGTCAATAAAAAAAAAGGATCCTTCAACACGATAACGCGAGGCCTGCAAAAATTGGAAAATTAAGTGAGCTTCGCTTGGAACTTCTAACTCTTCCACCCTATTCACCGGATCTCGGTGCCCGATCCGGTATAAGTCCTACGTACTACAAACTATTTGTGTCTGTTTAAAAAGTCTAAAAAATAAATATTGAACATTGACTTTATTGTCCGCAATTGCGAAAAAATAAAAACAACAATATACGTTTCTGTACCAACAGGCGCGATGTTTTTTCTCGTTTGCATCCGTTACGATGTGCCAAGTGGGAGTGAAACATATATTAGTGACACGTGCCACGAAAATTTAGCGGTCGGTCTATCGGTAGCGTGTCCTCAGTGTGCGACGGGACATCGTCGGGTGCACGTGTCAATTACGCGTCATATTAAATCGCTAAAAAATCCAAAATATCGGCCAAATTATGAAGCGTATCATGAATTACTATTTTTATCTTTATAACAATCCATTTTTAAATCTATTCAAATAAATATAATATTTCGAAATATTTCAGGTCAAGATATTGATGAAAATTTCATCCTTGGGGTCTATTTTCCCTTATAAATAGACCCTTCGGGCGACGCGGTTGTTTTCGAATCACCGTGACGGATCAGTTAAAAGAGCAGAATCAGTCATATATCTTATTAATAAAAAAAATAAATATACATATAAACATGTATATATATTTGTATATACATTGTAAAATAAGCTCATTTCAATAGAGATTTTGGAATAAATACAACACAGTATTTATTCCAATTAGTCAAAAGCTAACAAACGAAAATAACTAATCTTTTGCAAAAAGTAGAGCATAGAATTCAAGATCACAGCTAATATTTTAATATATAGGAAACCCTCCTATAACACGATATCCAACAACATGGTTCTGTTGTAACACAAAAAATAGAATCATTTTGTCAAGATATTGATAAAGATTTTCTCAATATCTTGAGTTTGAAATGCTTGGATTTTATAATTTATAATAGGAAATATACCCCCTTCGGACGACGCGTTAAGGCGATCGGTTAGGTAATCTTTATCCACATATTAATGAGTGTTTTCAATATTTTGTTTATACTATAATTATTTTATTAATAAAGAGATAATTTGAGTTCATCACTCACTGTTTCTATTATCATATGTTTCTTACATTTTTAAATTTGTATCTGGTCCGTTGTAAAAAAAGGTTGCTCATCCCTGCTATATATATCCTTTGTACACTTTCATATGAAAGTATAAAAAGGGTCTAGCCGATGAGATATTTGTCTTATATCAATATTTTTGGGTCAATCAATCGGATTCTTTGTTTCGTAAAAGTAGGTCTTCGTAAAGTCACTGTGAAGTAAGATTTTTTGTATTATTTTATTTTTGTGTTACAGCTGAAGCTTCTGGCGATGATAATAGCACTTATAAGTAGTAGAATTTACAAGGCAAATCAAGGTCAACTCCATGTTGATGTAGATCCACATAATAATATAATTCCATTTAAAATAAAATTGTTTTTGTATAACCAGTGGTGGAGCAGCTGTTTTAACTGGAATAAAAAAAGGATTCAAAGCCAAGGTAATTGAAATAGTACCCTATACGAATTTCATACACTGTATTATCCATCAACAAGCTATTGCTTCAAAAAAATTGGAGCCAGAAATGCATCGTGAACTGCAGGATGTTTAATTTTGTAAAAACGAGACCCTTGAATACTAGAATATTTTTATATTATGCAACAAGATACAAATCTCTTATATCACACTGAAGTTCGTTGGTTATCTCTAAGTGAAGTCCTACAAAGAGTTATTAAATTGAAGGATGAATTGCGCATTTTTCTTTTGGGCAATGATTAACCCATTCAATGCGGCAGGTCTAAATACGATTCTGCATCTGAGTGCGGCGCTGTTTTGGACCAAATTATTTTTTTGGCGAGGTAAATTTGTATT
>JAGXCT010035544.1:6280-32996 GCA_022495035.1 Philopotamus ludificatus | reverse complement strand
ATCTGGTTTGGATTGACTTATCGGTGATATGGTGCCGCCGGACGACGGGGGGTAGGCGAGCGGGGGATAAATTTATATCAACCGCACCCGCGAGCCCAATGCACTTGTCATTCGCGGTCGCCAATAATGTTACAAAAAAAACAATGTTGTTTTTCTCTGATGGAAAACTGAGAAGAGAATTTATTTTGAATATACAAGATTACTTAAAAGTGCGTCTATATGATTCAAGATCTGAGCACGTACTGGAATGTGACGCTATTGCGTCGTTTCCACATGGGGTGGTAGAAAAAAATATTTAATATGTATTAATAAATAAAAAATATTTTTTTGTTTCGCAGTAAAAAAAATGCTAATTCTTCTTATTATCTTGGTTCGACCTTACTGTACTAAAAATGTAGTCAACTTTTTTTGGAAAAAAGGGGGGGGCATGATGGATGCCCCATCTGTTTTTAAAGTCACGTACCTCCCCTGATTAAAACTATTATTATTTATAAAATTGAGCTTGAGGCACAAGCACAAGTCTAGCTTGCACACATACTTTGACGTGTACCACTGTAGACGGAGAACAGTCCGAGAAAAAATTACCGCAATCGTCGTAGGGTTTAAATCTATTCGGGACCCCAAGTTTGTGATCTTTCTCGAATAACTCTTTTAATATAAATGCTACATGTCACAAAATTTTGTCTAAAAAAGTCTAAAGAATAAATATTATAAATAATCGTTAACCTTTATTGTCCGCAATTGTGATTAAACAATAAAAACAACAAAATTGTTCTACAATGGAAGGGTTTATGTATAAATCCGTATTATACGACGCCAAGGTATGGATAAGTTTTTTTACTCGATGACAAAAACCCAACATCCACACAGATTTTGAACAATCGTAATTCTACTGAAGCAAAAGTCAGGCTACAATTAAAGAATTCCTGCAAAAATATTTTTAAAACTAAAAAATGTACTCTGTACATTATTTTAAGTGTCCAACGAAAACTATGATTTTTTTGGAATTCTTTATAACAGTCACATGTTTTATTAAAAATAATATTTATGCGGGTAGTTTAGGGCGTTGGAATTAATTAATTTAATGCCATCTATCCTTCGTTGAATAAAATGATTATAAACAAATACAATAGAACCTGGATTATCCGGACCTCGATTATCCGGATTAGTCAAAATAAACAAAAAAAATACGAATTAGTTTTTTGTGTACGGGCGTGCTGATTTTCACATCTGCTGTTTACGTACGTGTTTAAATGCGTTTTATGCATTTGTTCAAGTTTCAACAAGTCAGGTTTTTTTGTCTAATAAATATGGTGTCGGAACGTCAAATTCAGATATAAAAAAAGAAATTAGAAAAAAGTTTTAAAAAAAAGTTTACCAATGGTTTAATGTCAGAAGATGGAACCTCAGAGCGTAAAGTTATGAAAAAAATCAGCAAATGAAGAAGTTGAAGTGTGTGATACACATGTGGTTCATACTAGAGACGATCATTTGGACAGCCAATATCTAGTCCATTATTGTGTGAAAAGGCAATATTTTTTAATGCACAAAAGTTAAATGGAATTCCCCATTCAAAACTGGCTTCGGGCTGGCCCAAAATGTTCAAAGGACGACATGGTATCAGGGAACTCGAAATTCATGGGGAAAAGCTTTCTGCCGACATACCTTCGGCAAACACTTTCATTGACACATTGAACATTTTTGTGGAGAGGGAAGGATTCGATGAATAATTTATTTATAATGCTGACGAGACCTGTTGGTATTGCAAGAAACTACCTAATAATCTTTAGCATCAGGCGTGAAAATAATGCACCGGGGTACAAAATTAATAAAGAACGTGTCACTATAATGGTGTGTGCCAATGCAACAGGCAGACAAAGACTTCCACTGTTTGTCATTGGAAAGTCAAAAAACGCTAGATGCTTTAAAAATATCAATAGTCTTCCTCCGGTTGAATTTGATCATCAGAAAAAAGCCTGGATGAATGGTGAAATATTAGTCCAACACACTCTGAAGCTTTTCAGTGTTTAGATGTCGTGATGAAGGGGTTTGAGAGTCAAGAAGAGTGTGATTCAGGACAACTGATAAGTTTTAAAAGTATTTGCGATTTAGCAGCTTCAAAAGGAAAAGCTAGTTTTAAGCAAAAATCGATAATTGTTTTTTTTTTAATAAAAAATAATTTAATATTAAAGTTATTATTTTATAAAACTGAATAAAAAAAAAACATTCATTCTGAATATAATCGTCTTTTCCTGTCAATTATGATTTTTTTTGATTATCCGATTTGTCCTTATCTGGACTACCTTCATCCCCAATTAGTCCGGATAATCGAGGTTTTACTGTAATATAAATTTCAATCCAACTGACATTAAAAACTGACCAGTGTTGTGGTTTGACACTGGAAGGAGTATTAGTGTGAGAAACATTCCTATTACATCTTTAGAATCTTTATGTGCGTGAATGACGCTTTACAATCTTTCCGTTATGCCATTTATCCATCGTAGCCAAAATAAATAAATAAAATAATGCCTTCATAAATTTACAGAAACAAATTAATCAATTCTACCACTTCCTATTCACCCGCTTGATCTTGTTCAATCAGATTACTACCTTTATAGTTGAATAATAATAAACAGACCGATAAGTATAAGTCCGGAAAACATTGTGGATACCTTTTATCATTCAAAATCTAACGTTTTCCTTATAGTTAACTGTTTAACAGAGGAGATAAAATCATGCATGCATTTATTTACCAATTACGAGAAATAAAAACAAGTGATTCTCCATTTACGCAATTTATAATGGAATTCTGCAAAATATGAAATCAATATGAAACTTGCTCAATGAACAAAAGTAACACAGAATTCCATCAAATAAGCCAAAATTAGATTCAGAAATTCATCGAAATTATCGAATAATACACAAACTAGTGATTTCAATATGAAAATTACAATTTTTACGTTGACTTACAATTGTAATATATTTAAGTATCCTAAAAAAACGGACGATGTTACAATATTCGTAATTCTGTTCGGCAAATCTACATGACGCAGTGGAATTAAACTAGATGTGTGTTTAATTTATTTTATTTTAAAAATGTTACAAGTTAAAATTGGATCATCTGTCCCTTCCTCTTCTTGTCACCGCCCAATTCAAAATGTTTGCATCTCTTAATCTTAACCTGTGAGCGGTATTTGCAATCTGTGCATTCTAAACGTAACACAATTTTCTTAGTAGTCTTAGCCTGAAAGTAAAACAGAGCGTAAGTATAATGCATAATGTAAATAAACAGCGAAAACCGATGCAGATATTAACATGTCAATCGACAATAACAAAGAATAATATATAGATTTTTAATCGTGCTTTTAGCTTATAATCTTATGATGATTTTAATGATTTCACATTGCTTATTTTATTCTACGTTATTTAAAGTTGACAGTTCAAAAATGCTGAGCACACAAAAATGTGTTCAGCAAGAGTATACATGTATTTTTAGTCTAATTTAATGGGAATTTTTGAATATACAATTAGAAAATGATTCAAGCAAGGAATAAATTATAGGTTAGAATCTCATCGGTTTTTTAAATGGATTTACCTTCTTTCTGAAGATAGGCTTGGTCTGACCACCGTAGCCCTGCTGCTTGCGATCGTAACGCCGTCTGCCCTGAGCCGCCTGTCGCTCCTTGGACTTCTTGTACTGAGAGACCTTGTGGCTCTTGTGTACCTTGCACTTCTTGCAGAAGGTGCGCCGCTGCTTCGGCACGTTTACCTGCAACACGAGACGAGGTGATGAGGTCGGATGGGAGGGCGCAGGCCCCGGGGGCCCGATGGCAATCGATTACATTACACTCACCATCTCGACGGCCTGGTTGTCAGCGGGAGAAAGAGACAAAATAAAGTCTCATACGGCCAAATCGACCCTAACACTTCCAGAAACGAGCATACCTGGCCGATACACATTTTTTTAATAAACATTATAAATATAATTTCCAAGCCAACAAATATAATATAAATAATTTATTTGAACGCTTTGTTAATAAAACAATTAATTAAAATAGTCATCTAAAAAACATAGCGTCGTTTATTAACTAGGCGTTTGCGTTGACGCCCGAGGCGCAAAATTAAATATGTGTCACGTGCCGCGGCTAGAAATTTCATGTCATTTAAAAAATTATCAGATTTTTTTCTATTAGAATTTGTAGCGATGTCTCATATTCTCTAAGTTTTGTATTGATATCAATATACGTATGTATATATATATATATTCAAAATAAAGAGCGCAGTACGAAATATTGACATTTAGTGTTGCCATTAGCCAAAAAAATCGTGGCGTCTGTCCGATTAAACGCCGTATTTGTAGCGTTTAGATTATAATTATTTTAAATAATCAACAAAAAAGAATCTCAGGAATGGATATATAAAGTCAAATAATTTATTAAAATAATCATAAAGAATTGCTGATATGATTAATATATTTTTTAATATACGACGTTTTTTAATAAAACTAATTAAAGAATACGGTTTATGTTTAACTTATTTTATTTTCATCAGTATTATTATTATTTTTTTTTTAATTGTATGATAATAAATAAATTGTGTTACATAAATTCAGGCGCTCGATAAAAATGCTTTTTATTTTATCAACGATACATTTAAAACTATAAATAACATTGTGACAAATTATGTTTTGTATAATTCGAATATAAATAATTCTTAGTATGCGCATCTGCGGACGAGTCGAAGTATTTATGTAATAATAAAAATCAAATACATAGAATATATTTCCGACGATAATCAACTTAATTTATTCGCATATTTTTGTTTCTTTTTCCATTTAATATAAACGCGATTAGTATTGCGGTATTATAAAATGTTTTTTACGCTTAAATATATTTGTACGCGTTAAAATATTTGCGCAAAGGGGGGGAATGACTGTCAATTGTCGAGAATTTTTATCGGCGTTGCCAAAAAAATGAATCGTCGACGCGAGGAAATAAAGTATCGACGGTTTCGATCGGAAATAGAAAGCGACGCCCGTTGCAAATTTGATTTTCGTTCGTTCAAACGGAATTATGCGAACGCACAATTTAGTAAACTGCGTTGACGAGTCCCGCCGTCGTTCGCGAACGCTAGAAATGATTAAAAACGCGGATGCGACGCGTAGATTCAGCGAAATACGACGATGCGTCGCGCGTTTCGCTTCCGTTCGCCTCGAAGGCGTTTGAATCTCGATTTTTTCGGTCTCGCGTCTCGTGTCATGCGATAAGATCTGTCGATGTTGAATTCGAAGACGTTTGGGCATGAGACGGCGGGGTCGAGAGGCGCGGCAAGTCGCGAATAAAGTCGCAAAAGCTTGAGACGCGCGGCGGCATCGTTAAAATAATTTCGTATTTTGCGCGTCAATTCGATGCGTTCAACGGTCGCTCGCGATTGGGCGAGTTCGTTTATAGCCTCGAACCTCCGCTCCGTGGGAACATTTTTAGTCTCGAACCCCTCTTTCGGCGGGCCGAATTCGGCGAACGGCGGCCGATCGGCGAGATCTTTGAACGCAGATCGGTTCAAAATCTTCGATTTTGTTTAAATAATCGACAATGCGGCGAGAAAGCGTCGGCGGAGGGTCGCAGGGCGATCGCGGTCGCGGACCAATGGCGCGGCGGGCCGGCTCGCCCGCGCCATGTCGCCGTTTGAACTGTGGCAGGCGGGCAGTGCGAGTCCGACGTCCGCCGCAGCAGGTCGCGTGAGAGCAGAAGTAGCAGCCAGCATGAGCGCCAAGGAGAACAATAGCGAGGTGGCGGTGGAGAAGGGCGCCGACGACAAGGCGCCGGCCGACAAGTGCGACCTGAAGGGCACCAAGAGGCCGAGCGAGGTGAGCGGCGCGCGGACACGCCCGCGCATAACCTCAAACCGGGAGCCCGGCTCGCGCGTCGCATCGACTAACCGCCGCTTTTTGCTTCCAGGACAAGACCCCCGAGGCGAAAAAATATAGAAAAGAGGAGAACGGCGGCGGCGGCGAACCGGAACGCATCGTCGACTTCCCCGAGGACGACGAGGAGGCCGAGATCGAAGAGGAGGAGGAGGAGGACGACATCGGAGACGGCGAGGAGGACGAGCTCGAGGGAGAAGGTCGGATATTTTCCCGCGCGGGAGCGGCGGCGACGCGTCGACGACGGGACTGACCGCTCTTTTTTCTGTTTCAGACGAGGAGCTCGAGGAGGACGACATGGGCGCGGAGGAGGAAGACGAAGACGCGTAATACGCTTCCGGCATCAAATCGGTTCGGAACGATCAGAGACTCATTTTCACGGTGTTGTGACATTTGTGAAACGATATGGTGATTTTCCCGCGCGTCCTCCGGCAAAGTCCGCCCGATCCGAGCGCCCGGCCGGCGTCCCCCCCGACGCCGGCTCCATTATTATTATTATTATTATTATAAATGAATTTGTTGTAGCGATAATTTGCGTCGAGCTCGGATCGGACGGACGCCGTCCCGAGGACGCCGCGGGACGACGAAAACTTTTTATATATGTACACATATATATATACATGCATATATATATATTATTTAAATACAAGTGTTTTGATTGCCGTTTTTGTAATATTTGGAAAGCGCCGCGGTTGTGTACAAACAAACGGGCGGACGATGCGCGCCGCAGATCGATCCTATTTCCGTTTCGTCCGCGGCGGCGAGGGGCCGCCCCTTCCGAGCGGAAGCGCCCGAGTTTCCTCCTTTAAGTTAAATTTAGAAAGTAAGAAGTGAGAAGGTTTTTGGAAGGCGCGCGCCGGGACGCCGCGCCGGCGCTGATCGACCGGCGGCGGCCCCCCGGCGGCGCGCGACCGTCGAAATCTCATTCCAACTCGACCGAAATTGTTCGCGCATATTTTTACATAAGAAATTCAACACATAGGAAATTTGTAGCTATAACTGTACCTCTCTATGAATTAACGTTTAAAATATAAAATCGTCCTCCTCGCGAGAGGGGGACGACGAAAAGCCACGCTGCCTTTTAATGTGTTTATGTCCCGTCCGCCCCCCTCCCCTCCCGGCGGCGCGCGCAGCCCACGCGGCCAGCGGCGCTCAACCCCGCGCGGCGTCGCCGATCGATGCAGCAGCGGTCGACGACGATCTAAATATACTGCGCCTCTCAACCGAGGGGTCGCGCCGCTACAAATATATATAAATACGCTGGGCCCGAATCGACCGGAGCGGAGGAGCTTCGCGGCGCCGTCGCCGGGCGGCGCGCGAGCTTCGAATTTTGGCGCCAAATTGCGGGCAAGCGACTCGGCCAGAATGCGACGTCGACGCGCCGAAGCCGCACGCGTCGGGTCGATTTCGTCGTTGGGCAACCACGCGGACGATAAGGACTCGCGGCCGATATGTAGGGCGGGGTTGACGCGCCGACAACCCCCCCTACCGGGGATGAATCGGCCCGGCGGCGGCAGATGCGCCGCCGTCGATCGTTATTTTTATTGTCGCGATTTCTCTAGAAATCGCGAGCCAGTTATCGCATTGTTATGAAACGGCGTTTTTTTTATCCTCTGACGCGACGACGAAAGAGAGAGAGAGCGAGAACCCCGTCTCGATCGACTACGCAATTGAGCGAAAAATCGCAAGAAATTTTCGTAATCGCGGCGAATTGGGGCAAAAGGTCGCCGCCTCCCGGATCGGCCGGCGTCGTCCGTCTATTCGCGTCGAGGCGTTTCTGCCGCGGGAGGTTTCGCGAGCGCGCCGGGGGAGGTCGACCGGCCGTTGCGCAATCATCGATCGACCTGGAAAAGGACGAGCCGCATTCCGAGCGGCGCCCCCCGACGCCTTCGCGCTTCGCTCTTTCGCCGCGTGCGCGTCACCGGAAGCGGCGCGAGTTTCCGGTCGCGCGGCCGCCATAGACAAGTGGGACGACGCGCCGCCGTCTATGGTTTAGACGCGCCGCTTACGTGTCTCGCTCGGTCGCCGTTCCCCGCGACGATCCGCGTTCGAATAGAATCGCGTCGGGCGCGAAGCGGACAAATTATGCGAGCGATTTTTCGCGATGGCAACACCGCGGCGTTCCTCGTCGCGTCGGTCGAGCGCGAGAAGCGCATCGAAAATTATAATACGGCGGCTATGCAAATCGTGATCGCTTATAAATAAATATCATTTTTTTGGCATGTATCGACGAAAGTATCGAAAGCCAACGCGCGTCGTCGTATTCTAGAATCGTTGAATTCGATTTGAACTAATAAGCGTCGACGAAAATATTTAAACGCGATCAAGTAGTGACCCGCTAATACGCAAATAATGACATAAAATAATAATCGTTGGAACACGTATGACGAGTTTCGACATATAGTGAGACCCCATTTTTACATGAACTGATAAAAATAAACTTAATTAAAGGAAAAACACAGATTAGGGGTACTACAATAAAACGGGATTGTAACTGAAAATCGAAAGAATGTTGATTTGTTTAAAAAATCCAAATCTCCCGGAGTATTTCCTATCCTATGAAAGCCCCCGTCCGTCTGATGATAATAAATAATGCCCTCGACAAAAATAATTTGTCGGTATTTGTACAGCTCGCCCAGCTTATGTTCGGCACCGTGTGCCCGAGCACGAAATAGCTTATCTCGATCCTAATCTAAGGTACTCCATATTTTTATCTATACATATTTGCTTTCATATATATTTTAAATTTCTTTCGTAAAATGTATAAAGCATATTTTTCCTCGATGCCCGTATAAATTAACATTTAGATTGCGGCGATTATATCAAAATTATTGAGCAACACATTTCATGAGCGATTAGATAATTAAAATTAGAAATCTGCATAATTTACGTTGTAACGATTTGTTTTCAATGCAATGTTATGCGTTGTATCATTTTTTTCTGTAGCGCGCTTGCTTTTAAAAAAAAAATACAATTCAACGATCGCCCAGCCATCGTTGATTGAATTTTTAAATAAAATTACGAATTTATATGCAAACGGACACTTATATCGATCAAAAATGATATAATTATTTTATGAATAAAGCAGACAAACATCGATACAGTGAAGCCCCAATCTATGGTTCACATAATCGTCGTTACTTTCTATAGTTTAGGCCGAGAACTCAAATATCTGAAGTATTTATGGAAAAATATATGCGTTTATAGATAAGTCGGTGATAATTCAGTTTTAAATTCTGGTAGCCACGACTACAACTGTTCCCGCTCAAGATTCCTCCGCTGAATCAATCGTTAAAAACACTACTGGCTGCTCAGTAGGTGTTAATCTTTCCCTCGCTCTTTCTATCTTGATTTCCATTTATTCAAAACTATCTCCTCCGGATGATGTAAGAAATCCAGGAGAAATAACAAATTGATATAAGTGAAACATTATGGACTAACATCGACTCTCGATACAATTATTGCTAGTATGAAGGAATGGAGAAAATTCTTGAACAGTGAATCGAGGCTCCACTATATCGATCGATTAAAAATAAAGAAATACATTTTTAAGGCAATAAACAGTGTCGATAATAATAAGATATCAAATTTATTATTTGCTCCTAATTAAAAATCGACCCTTTAACCCATGTAATGATGTTAGCTCTCATTGTCATAATATAATAGGACGTGGTAATCAATTTTTCGTCATTCAAAACAAAAAGTCTTAACCTCTTCCACTCTGACAATTTTTAGTCAAATTATAAAATACATTAATTGGGAAAATTAATGAACGAATGAGTACGACCTTTAGAACACTGCAAGAACGATGGTAATTGGTTGCGTAGTCCAGGCATAGTTTGACCTGATGTCTTTGCGTGGGGACAGATCCCTTCGGCAGACTAACGCTACAAGAGCTAGGAACAGCCAGAGGGTTGCGACGTTGTTTCTGCTACTAGTACTTGCAGAAAGGGTATAAAAAATAGTATTGAGAAGGAAAATGTAAGCAATGTTTCCTTCTCTTGCTCGTTGAAAAAGCAATAAGCATCTATAGATATATGCACATATTTTTACAGGAGTGCTTTATTCTGTTAGAAATTATCAAAGTTTTCTTGGATTTTTAGTCAAGATATAATGTAAGTTTATGTTGCCAGTATGCCCTGGGAAGGAAAACCCTAGACCGTTTAGGGTTTATCGGTCTAGTCTCGAAGCTTTTGCTCCTCGCCCCTCTTTGAGGAGGTCAATCAAAGAAAAATTGTTAATACGAGACGGGGCTAATAATCACTTGTGACTCGTTAAAAGCAGATAATGCCTAGAGAAAAGGAAACCAGATACCGAGACAAACCCCTTTCTATTTGCCTGTTCACAGTCTGGAGGGTAAAATCTGATATCAACAGTGGTAGAAGAGGAAAACTCTTTAGAAAAAACTGCATACCAAGACGGGTAAGGTGCCTGTGGTATGGATACAAAAGGGGGAGACTGGTTCTTTTCGCCTCGACTACCATTCGAAAGTCTGGTAAGGTCTATACGCTCAGCGGGGGTGTCTCGTGGTTGGAAATGATGATATATATTTTAATTAAATAGAAACCTCTTGGGGCAATACGTCCAGCCTATGAGTGGAAAAGGTTAAAAATATTAAGCATATTTTATTATATTATTAGTGGATATATCCAATGAGACTGTATGGGGTTAAAATAAAATGTTTATTTTAATTCTTGCTTAATATCATTTCTGTCTAGGAGCAAATATATATATATATATAGAATATAATAAACGTAATATCTTTCATATATAAATTTTTCACAATATACAAATATTTTGATCATATAAAATTCATTATACATAATTTTTTTTTATATAAATTATTTACATCTCACAATAAAACTTATATACATACATATATATATATAATATAAAGAGTGTCTAGCCCACTTTACGACACACGAGACGTAATCGGTCGTCTGTTCACACGATTGTTTCACTTTGTCGATCAGTTCAAATCACTGCCTCGCGTGAGATCGTCCAAGGCTTTAGTCGTTAACCTAGTAAAACTGTCCGTCATATTTTCTTGTTCTATATTCATTCTGATGTCGAGTCCGTTGGAGGCTTGATACGTATTTGATTGCACGGTGCCATCGAAATACGAATCCAAGCTCGGATTCAACTCAGGAAAAGACGAAAACGTATTATTGTCCATGTTGAATATGTTGCTCAACGTGTTCGGATCGGGGGTTTGATTCACGGTCGGAAGCAACGATTGTATCGAAGGGATTTTGCTCCACGGGGCTCCGTAGTCCGGGACGGGGGACGGCGTCGCGTGCGGCTGAGGAGACGGACTGTTCTGCATCGGCGGATACATTCCGCTGTAATGTCCGAGATTCTGCCCGCCGTACGGCGGTGGCGTTTGATCTAAAAACGTATAATAAAACATTAAAAAAATGAAAATCGATAAATGCTGTTCGATATAAACTATGCACACGACACCTCTGGGCTCTGCTTTAATAGCTTGACCTTGCGACATTTCGTATATATTGTATACGTGCGGCTGCGCCAACGGGTCCATACCTACAACATGAAAACATATTTATTTCTGCAAGATTAGAAATAAATGAGAATAATTAAGCAAAGTCAAATTAAATGCGCAAAATGAGAGCTTTGTATCCGCTCACTTTCATATATAGAATTAAGCGTAGTATATCCGATTCTCTTATTACAGTCTTGCCGAGCCTATCCTGAAGGTCTATGTCAAGAAAACTGCACGTATCTTTAACTGTTAGAGAAATTAACAATTATGTACGCTTAAGTGAATAAATTTTTAAATGCAAAAATGTAGCTAAAACCCAAATTTATGAAAAAAAATTGGAAGATTCGGAGACGAATATCTGGAGCCGTATTCGACGATAGAGAAATTGTATCCAACCACCGAGGAGCTGTACCGACTATACAAGGATATACAGCTGTCGTCAGTATGAACAGACACGTGTCAAGGATGCGGGACAGCCGGCCGCCGAAAAGGCTTATAGTTAACAAGCCTTCCTGTCCCCGGAGGAAAGGAAGACTAGAGATGGAGCGACATGGCGGCGAACTGGATAAAATAGAGAAGGGTGCTAAACAACGCCAGGGCTCTACAATTGGGCTGTTGTGCCTGTGGTGATGTTATAGGATTCATTACAAATGCGACTCACCGGTGAGTCATTGGCTTTTAAGTGGTTAAAAGAATTTTTATGAAAAAAAAATCTAAAGAATAACACTCCATTCCTTTTCAGCTTTCGTGAAAGTTGAGTTATAATTATTATTTTTCTTTAAAAACGTGATAAAATGAGCGCAAAGTCTTTTCTCCATTAGGAAAGAATCGTTTTCGTACAGAACGTTATAATTATTAAAATAACTCATTTTTAAATATCGTTTTGGAAGAACATTTCATTAATTAAGAAGGCAAACGATAAAAAAATTTCATAGAAAATGCAGAATACTATAGAATATAGAAAAATTAAACGTCGTATTTATATAAAGCAAAAATAAATACAATTAGACTGCAGTCGTTTTTTAAAGCTATCCGAGAACAATCTCTTAACATTATGGTCATAAACATATTATTGCAATTTTATTGAATTGGGTTTTAAAAACATTCTGTATGGAAAAAGAGAATCGGAAAATCACTCGGTTCGGCACTCAGCATAAAAGAGTGCCGGACCAATATTTATGTAAAGTTTAAGTAAAAGGTTTAATAAACTAATCCTACTTAAATTATATTATATCAACATTTTGACTGCGGACGACATAGCTGGTAAAAAAAAACAATGATCTTTTTATTTATGCTCCAAAATTTATAAAAGAGATGCATAAACTAGCGATACGTTAAAGCGTGCGGTCGGTAAAGTGTTAATATCGACAGTGAACCACAATCGTTATGTTAATAGGTGATTAGTGAAGAAATGATATTAAAAATCGAAAAGCATGATCGTTATTCCGGTTCTATTTAGAGACGATAGAATCGGCACGACGACAGAATTCAGGCGATCGAATAGAGTGGAATGCGTATCATGTGGGGATGACTCGTACAATTCGGTTCCACGACTAAATTCGTGGATATTTTCAATTATTTGGCAAACAGTTTGCGAGCACAATGAGTCACTCTCGCAGGTGTCTAGTCGCATTGTAATATGTGTGGCCAGGGCACACATCCCACTGTTTCGGAACACCTGACTTCTGATTATAGCTATAAATACATATATAAAAGAATTGTTACGATTACGACATCACTAATATAAAAGTACACTGCAAACATGACATGCACAACGCTACGTTTAAAAATCCAACGCTATTCCCAAACACGCACACAGACAACACACACGCACACACAAACCACATGCAATATGGAACTATTCTCGTACCTTATAAATTTAGCTTTTAGACATAACACCTGCAAATGGATTCGGGACGAGAAAAAAGCATTCGTCTTCAAAATTTGTTTATTTTCTCAAGCAAAAAATTAAACTAAAATATTCTATAACAAAATTCATCGTAAAAAGACAATGCAATAGACTTTCAAAATACACCCAAACTTATCATCAATATTTTTATACAATATAAAAAAGAAACATTGACTAGGTCTTATTTGACTAGAATATATTCTATATAAAGATCTAAATTCAGTAAAAATATATAAAAAGAATTCCAGCACCATAGATATTATTGCACGAGTACACTGGATTAATCAGTTCTTCGAAAATATTGTGTCGCAACACGTATGAAGCATATAATGTGGTTAATGATCGGATTAGTATGAAATGTATGTTTTCCTACGGTTAGTTAGTACCCGTTGCCTTTGAATAAATCTCACGATACAGTTTGTAAAGTGGAGAGTATCAATATGATTGTGTGTCGTCATAAACTTACTGGCTATGTCCTGTATCGGCGGCTGTAAATTCCTAAGAAGATAGCCATTCGGATCGAATTTTTGCCGTTTATGCTTCAATACTACAGGATCTATTGTAACATTTAACATTTCAATTAAACAATAAATATAATGATGAAGTACAAAAAGAATAAAATAAATACATGTACAGAACACGGTTATAAAAATGCAATTTATGGATTAAATGTCGGTATCTTTGTTAAATTGCGTGGTGAGCGGAAATTTTCCTCCATCGACCGGCGAATAATAACAACTGAGTTCGTCGAATTCGGAGACGGTCGCATGTGGAGCCAGCGCCATGTACAGGGCGTAATGCTCGGCCTCGGTAAGATCGAGGTTGTCCTGTATTTTTTTGAGAGCCGACGCGTCGATCGCCAACACGTTTTCGGCGACGAGAATCGTGTCCCCGTTCGTTGGAGGCATGGGTGCGAGTTGATTGTTGTTCAGAGAATGTGAAGAGTTGTGATTGTCGTCTCCGTGTAACGATATATGCGTAATGCTATCCGTATAGCGTAACGACGTCCCCAAAGACAAATTGCCGGACGATCCCTTCAACGACGTGTGCGAAACGTCCTGTTTGAACCGATTTGGACGCTGACCTGAAATGCTACTCGCACTACGACCCACCGGTTTGACAGGTTTACCGTCGGATGTTATACGCGGCGGAGATTTTTCTTTGCTCTTACGGTTGAAAATTCGCGAGAGAAGTGATCGTTTTTTTGGGGGTACCGCCGGTAAATTCGTCGGTAGCCGATCAACTGATCGCGTCACTGGCGATTTTTTTGGATCGTTGTTGTAACGTGGGGTGGTGGACGATGAAAATTGGTTATTTGGTTTGATCGGTTGTTCCGTAGCCGCGGCAGATAAAGTTTGAGCTCTGGGACGCAAAACTTCGACAGACGGGGCTTTTTTAATTCGCTTTGGTGGTAACGGAGGAAGCTTTTCCTCCTCCGTGTCGCGCTTAAGAGGAGTCAATTCGATAATGGGACCTTTGTGAGTGACCACATCTTCGTAAGATATGTCGGGCTCGATTATAGAAATTGGATTCTTAAATGCTAACTGCAAGCTACTGTATGTATTTTTATCGTCAAACTCTTCAACATCCATGCTCATTCCGTTAACGGACTCCATATTATTTAATCGTATTTGATTATCAGAGTAAATCTGATCTAATTCCGCCACTTGATCTAACAATTCGTTTAAATTTCTATCGTGATTTTGTTGCAAAGGAGATGATTTTAGTTTATCGATTTCTTCTGTCGGGGTGGTAAGGTCTACAGTCATTTCATTGGTGAGGCTGGGACATCTGATTCTAGTGTTGACGGTAGGCGATTGGTTGTCGTTATTGTTGTTGCCGTCAATAACGATGGTGGATGCGGGGCTCGAGGAGTCGGAAATGCTCCATTGATTTTTATCTTTGTGATTGAGATCAGACGCCAGAATTTGTTTAATGAGGCTGTAATCTGTTTTCCGACGACGGGATAAGAGCCCAGTCCTACCTGAATCCAATGGGAGCATTTCAAATTGCAGCGGTTCACTTACAGCACCGTCGGACGGTCTTCTCAATTGAATCCATACCTTGAACAATAAAAATGTACGTGAAGATGATTGAAAAATATGTAAAATCATTTATAAAAAGTCTAATACATACTTTTATGGGATGATCCACTTCTAATGTCTTATATTTAGGTGATCGAAATGAAATTGCAACTTGTTTGTGAACGTTGGCGTGTTGAAAGTCGCCTTTACCTTCCCAAACGACTTCTCCGTTTACTTCTTCATAAAATCGAATGCTTATATCTTCTTTGGCAACCTATAAACAATGTTAAGTCAACGATAATAATAAATCTCGACGGTATTCATCGTAAACGAGTGATTATACTTTTTCGCATAGCAATATGATTTCTTTGCCTCCCGCTACAGGTGCTGAGCAATGACTCATCTTGCAAATTAACAGATCGCTCATTGCCTTTTTATCGTATATAATATCGGATACTATGGGGGGGATGGAATATGTGAATCGTCCTTTTTCATTGCCTTCCAGAAATACTTGAAAACACAGACGAACTGCATTCAGATCTATATTCGTATGCTGCGAACGATGAGGAAAACCGTCTGAAAAAAATGAATCACTTCAAATAAATATACATACGCATATTATGTCGATAGTGGTATTAGACGGATCTTACTTCTAAACGGATCTACTTTGATTTCCTCTCGTAATCGTAACGCTTCTTCGATATCTCTTTTTTTTACGCATTGTATACCCAAATTACTAAAAGAGGCGATCATATTCTCGGAATTAATTTCGACAGTGCACACACCTTTCTTGCAGCCATCTTTACCGACTAAATTATGAGGATGCGCTCTGAAAATAAATATATATATATATATTTTTTAACACATTGGTTTTGTATCGTCATATTGAATTATATTTACTTGTATGGTTTATCTTTCGTAACGCATGATACAACGACCACGGCTCGTCCTTTATAACCGACGATTTCGATAGTGGGATATGTTTTATTTTCGGGGGTGCTATGAACTCCGGGAATCGATCCCGCCGATCTGCCTTCGCACTCATAACGAAATCTGTAACGTGATAACAATACATAGATAAGTATTATGCAAGAGATATTATTTAATCTGATAAAATACCTGAGCGATTTCGATGCGGGCTGTTCTATGATCTTAACGAATGCGTTTCTCCTGCTCGACGGTTGAGTTCGCTGGGGAGGATGCGAGGGTCCCGGCAGCGTGCTACCTCCGCTATACATTTCTGTTCCGCACTGTTGTACAGCGGCTTCAAATGTCGGGTCTGTGTTCTGTATGGCAGCAACTGAAATTTACGACCGATTGATTAATTGATCGATTGATTAACCGAGTGAATCTTACGAATTCTTCAATTATCGTCTACTTACTGACATCACTAATGTGGATGTTTGACTGTTGACCGCTCTCTTCATGATTCACTCCGCAAGATGACAGATCTTCTTCTACAAATTACAATAAATGTTTTTTTATCATAACCAACGGACAATCGTTTCATCGTATGCGATGATTGAAAACTTCTATCTACTGCGAACAATACGATGATCATGCATTAATATACTGTGCGAAATTAATTTTGCATGTAATATATTTAGTCGTGTGCGTGTGAGGCGGGGTGGAGATGGATTGCGACGATCTAAATTAAGCGAGTGTTTCAGATTTCCGTTCGGTTTGAACGTCTTTGTTATAATTGATGGATCAAAATGCAAACTTTACGAGGTGTTTGTGATATAATATTAAAAGCCATGTGATCACGTCTGGGGAAACAGCTGGAAGATATGAGGTTACACATCCATTCTATTTCGGTGCTTGGTCTCGATATTCTAATAGCGGAGAGTAAACTCTAGTTTTTTTTTGTTTTGGCTAACGTGTAATCAAAATCAATTACCGGAGCATAACAATTCAACAATGGAATTCTTTAAAATAATAATGGGCATTATAACAAACGAAATGTTGATTTTTTCTAAGAATTTCATTCTTTTTATATAAAATTGATTAAAAATTGCATCGAGCTATGTATTTTTTTTATTTTCCGAGCTGTGGCCGTGACAATTTAATAATATGAAATTACAAAAGTTGTGCTAATTTATAATTCGGGTCAGACTCTCCCAGCATCTCGTTGCGTGTATTTTCGCAGTCTGATGTGGACGATTTCAGTTGGTTGACTCTTGCCGGTGGCTGTTGGCCGGTGGCCCACTGGCGCGATTCGATTTGCACGGAGAGGATTTATGACGACGAATTCAAGGTTCGCAATTTCCACGAAAATTGAAAATTCATCGAAACTCGCAAATAGAGATTTCGTATGACTAAGACGCGCCAATAAAATGTATTGAGAGTCTCAATGCAATTATAGTTCATTTATTTTTTCAGCTTCAATAAATCAATCCAAACGTAAAATTGAGGCGAATCTTTTATATAAATATGAATTTTGGCTCCTCTGAGGAATATTTAATCAACGCAATTTTGGCTCAAGTTCGCGATTAATAATCGAGCGATGTATGCAGCGAAAACAATTCTGCGAATTCTAACTTTCGTTCCGTATTCGTCTACACTTCTCTCTCAATACATTATAGAGAAATATTTTTTTAAAAAACATGATATAAGCAAATTTCCTATTCGTGATCAGGAGGACTGTGAAGACGTTAAAAAAAAGCTAATGGAAAAATACAATTGGATTTTTTCATATAATTTCTGGTTTTAATATACATGGCGTAATAAAATATTAATATGTATGGTATTAGTATTTATAGATATAAATAAAAATAGAATGAAAGTACATTATCGGGTTTATATATTATTTTTGTAATATATAAGCGGATACTTTAACTAAAATTAATACTGCATTAAATCACTATTCCTAAAACGGATAATAAACTTTAGAGTAGAACATAGATTCGATTAAAAATATATCCAAGGTGGAAAAGGTTAAATATTTGACCCATCCGCCATGACGGCTCGAAAACAACAGCATCTTCGGAAGGGGGTATCTCAGATAGCATTTCATAGCATTTCAATCAAGATAATAATGAATTCTTCATAATTGTGTCGATATTTTGGATTTTTTCGCCAAACGCTCAGTCGTTCGCAGCACGTGTAAATCCCACGTTTCACTCGCACTCGGCATATTATACCGGACGCGAGCGAGAAAAAACGTCGTGCGCGTAGTAACAGCAGCGAATGTTATTGTTTTAATATTTTTCGCAATTGCAAGACTTTTTAAGACAAATATAAAAAGTTTGTAACATGTAGCATTATATTAATAGAGTTATTCGAGAAAAATCAAAAACTTGGGGTCCCAAATACATCCCTCGGCACGGCTAGGTTAATTGATGGATGGGCTTGTGGAAGGATCCTTCAGAGAGAGTTCACTCAAAATTATATCAATTAACGAACACAAAAATGTTAAATTTTGTTGATCCAACAAATTGCCAACTTGCGCGCATCTTGCGATGACTGATGATTAAATAGGTGTGGTCTATCCATTTTATCTCTTAATGTCATATCATAACATTAAGAGAAAGAAGGCGGGAAAATTGTTTTATTTCGAAACTTGTGAACGAAAATCTAGTCTAAGATTGGATTTTATTTATACGTGAAAATATTGTTATGGAAATTTACATTTGTTTCGAATAAAAAATTGGTACAAAAATATAATCATAGAAATAACAAACGCATCCGTTTTATAAATTCAATGTTGTAAGATAAAAAAAAAAAATTGTAAAGTATAATTGGTTATATTTCGAATAAAAAGAGGCTCAGATAAAATTTACAAAATTAAAGAGTTAAAAAACCACGACTCCGACTCCGAAATCGGTCCATAAAACAACTACGAAACCGAAAAATTTAAAATTGAAAAATAATAAGTAATTATAAAATGAGAAGTGTTCTCCGTCTGAATCGACATTTTATTCAAAATAGTTTATAGATACTCAATTTATATCATGACGAACAGATGTATTTTATGACGAATAAAATAATTGCGCCAATTTTCCTGGGATACGTAAATCAAATCCGCGCAAAAAGGGAAATCGGAAGTAGTTGATAAAATTACACGTTAAAATAAATAATTTCGGTAATGACTTTATTATTTTGCTTATCAAACGGTGATTAATGTAAATCCATTAAAATTTCCCAGCCCGCCGTTAAACCACAAGAGTGAATGACTTTCGAAATTGAATCAGAAGACCAAAAGCGATGTACCTGGACAAGTAAATAAACAAAACGATACGTCTGCTTTCACTGCAACGGAATGCGAACGGAAGAAAGTAAAATAAAAATTTATTATACCGCCAGCAATAGAAAGATACCGCTTCTTTACTAATTTTCAAGATAATTATTGAACGCATCGAATAATTTGAAATATTTTTTCCCAGATATCACAGCTAAATATAAATGAGCCATTAAATATAGATCGCGTTTATAGATCGTTAAAGCTGCGAGCTGCAGGAATTTGGGCAATGCACGCCGCGTTATACAATAACTCGAAAGGTTCTAAATTTAGACAAATTCTGAAGGATTCGATTAGGTATTAGTTGAACAAATATCAATCAATAACCGAGCCATTCTCAAACTTATTTATAAATTAAATCAGAGATTAAAAACAATTGCATCCGAGGCCATTATCGATTCCCCGAAGTATCGACGTCTTCGGAAGGCGATAACTTTTGGGAATAACCGATTTAATCATTGAAATACGTGTGCGCGTTGAAGAATCGAGCATTGTAGTTATTTATCGAATAAAAAAAATGTTTAAGTTTAAATATCGAACGTGCTTTGCTTGATAAATATCGGCGTGACTCAAAATGTATTTGTAATCGATATCAAGAAATCGATACGAAAAAATCGAGAAAAATGCTGCAATATACAGATGCTACTTGTGGTTTTTCCGCTTTTAATAATTTAACAGTCATTATTGCAAAACGCAACGATGCCTAGTCATAAAACCGAAATCTGGTTAAACTTAATGTTTTGAGGATGCAGAAAAATTGATTCATGATCTCTAAATAAATTTCAATAATCGCGTAAGCAATTAAACCTGTGTTGATATAAACGTTAGCTTTAGATTTGAATTGTAAACAAACCATTTTTTTATGACTCTCTATATACCAGGGGCGTACGTACGGTGGTGTTGGTGTTGGGTGTGCTGAATGAGGAAAAAAATACATTTTATTTAATGAATTTTATTATTATTTATACATTAATTATATTCTTCGTTTTTGCGACGAATATAATTAATGTATATATATATAATGTATGTTTTAGTTTTATGAGTATTTTTTTCTCGATTGATATTACTTGAAAATTTTATGTCGTTTAATAACGAAGAATAGAATTATTGTATAAATAATAATAAAATCCATTAAAAAAAACTGTATTTTTTTTCCACATTCAGCACACCCACCATCAAGTCCACCGTACGCCACTGCTATATACACGTGCATAAAAAAATAAAATAAATAATTATTATAAATTAAAAACCTTGCAATTTCTCTATGTATAGTTATGAATTAACATGGTTTAATATAATATAACAATTAAATAATTAATTGAGGCGTCTGATGGAGGTCTATCAGAGACCCCAAGCATTTCAAGTCAAGGTATTGATGAATTTTTCCACAATATCTTGACATTTTTTAAAAAAAATAGATTTTTCTAAGAATAAAAATATCATATTCATAATTTGGTCGATATTTAAGATTTTTAAATAATCAAAATGACGCGTAAATGACGACGCTCTCGGCGATGTCTAGCGGCAGACTCTCGCATCACGTGTCAATTGCACGTTTCACTCGCACACGGCAAACACTGTACCTGATGCAAGCTAGAAAAATGATCGTGCGCGTACAGCAGCGAATATTGTTAGTTTAATTATTTTTCGCAATTGCAAGACTTTTTTAGACAAATATAAAAAGTTTGTGACATGTAGCATTTATATTGAAGTTTTATTTAGTTATATTTTGTTGTCAATATAAGGGGATTGACTTTTATTTTGCGTAGCAATGTTTTATATATTTGCGAAATAATTAATTTTTTAATAAGCGAATAAATTTGCGAAATAATTTAATTTTAACAATATAAAACGGCTATCTAGAATGAAGCACTATATGAGGGACTGTCGCACACACCAGAGAGCAGGGAGCGCTATAGAAGTGTTGATTATACAATCAGCCCTAAAATAGCGTTTTCTCTAAATCGCTACTTTTTACAAAATTCCTTGTCAACCAAAGAGCATTGGAACTTTATTTCGGTCGGCAATGTATGATAGATTTACGAAATATCTAAATGACCTTAAAAATATTAGAATTTTGTAGAAAACAGCGATTTACTGGAAACGTTATACGATTACTTTAAAAAAATGTAGAGAAGAACACTTGGGGAAGGCTGTGGAGTTAAAAAGAATGAGAAGAAGTGCCCGATCTTCATCAGATAACACGTCGCTGCCTTTTTAAAGGTTGACGACGATACCGAGAATGCTACAGAATATTTATATTCAACAAATTTGAAAAATACCATAATTGATTTAGTTATAAAATTACGACAAGGAATAAACATGTGAGGGATGCTGAGTTGCGGAGTCGTTAAGTAAAACGTGATTCGACCTGGATCCACAATGCGACTCTGCCATTGACTCCTAACTTTAAAAATAAATAAATCGAATAGTTTCTTAATACTTATTTTATTGACCTTATTATATGACGTATTATTAACTTTGCTTTTTATCAGTAGAACAGTTACCGGATTTAACAATTTAATGAGCGGAAAATAGACTTCTGCATATAAAAATTGATAAGGAGTCACCAATTTTTTTACGACTCTGACTACGATTCCTCCAATCCCTGATTTTAAATAATTAATTTTGATTAAAATAATATAAGACGTTTTTTAAAATATAAATCAGAACTAGAAGATTGTAAGTATACACACGACAAGTTTAAAAAATAGGATTATCACAATTAATAAATAAAATATGGCTAAAGTTGATGAAAATACGATTTTCGCTAGGAGCGGTGAATATTTTTGCCACGGACGCAGATATATTTGTTTTAACGGAACCGACGATAAACATAGGTCCGGCGCGTGTTAAAAATATTCGCGTTAATCCAATTATACCTGATCCTCTTTGTGCGATTATTTATTTTAAAAATCAGCAATTTCAGAATTAGATTGAGCCGGAAATCACTAAAAAATATGTTAAACAGGTAATACTACCATATTTTGGTTATAAGATAAATATTGAAACCTTTGAAACCATTAAACGGAAAGATATGGTCGAGATGATTGAGATTAGAGTCAGTTGGCAGCAGGAACGAGGAAGTAAAAGAACGCCCATAATGTGTAATAGGACTCGACATGTCACAAGAGAAGTTAAATTATTTTCTGGAAAATCACTAATTTGGATCGTGGTCAAATTTTTAAAATGAATTGTGACTCATGCGATGAACTACAAAGAATTATTGGGATCAGAAGTGAAGATCACTTAATCATTAACGCATAACAGAGTTTGTTGCGAAAACAACCAGTCAGAATCAAATCGGATTCAAGATCACGGAAATACAGTATTTAATAAACAATCGTTTTGATGAAAAGTCGACCTTTGTATTCCAGAACTATCACAAAGATGTTCGGAACTGGGATATCATTCATGCAAACATATGCAAAAGTTGGCATACGCGTCAAAAATTAAGATCACACATAAAGATAATTCAAAATATGTCAAAGAGGTGAAGTGAGTACAAGAAATACGTAATTATCACAATTATTTCTCAAAATAATCCTGAGGCGATATATATTTTTTTTTAGAAACAAGCTTTTTTTTACACGGTTTTGAAATAACACGGTCCACTAAAAAGAACGAATACTATATTTTTATACGTATTTGTTTTAACACTAATTATATTATTATAATTGTAAATATGCCTATATTAATTATCAAGTATTTAACTGAGTTTTTATAATAGTCAATGTTGTTCTCTTCTTTTTAATGTTGGTCGAATAACAAGATTTTTCATACAATTAGAGAACCGTATAGAAACTAATTTAAAAATCTGTTTTATACACTCTTTGGTAGTCAAACGTATTTGGACTAATAGGTTCTAAAAATAATAATACTAAAAGTCCATCATACTTTTCCAATTAGGTTTATTCCAAGACTCTTCAGACATCAGCCATTATAAAACCTGTGGGGTCCAAGTAGTACTTATTTAGTAAGCATTTTATCAAAACTTAGTATTACATGGAACGGATAATTCTCGATTAACTGTACATCATTTATATTTAGTTTTCCTTAAAATGTATTCATTAATTACAGATTCTATAAATATCGATCGAGTCATATAATTAGAATCAATTTGTATTTTTAAATAAAAATCTTGCATATTACATATACACTCGACTCTATCTTCAAAAGGTTATGAAGTTACACGATCTAATACTATATTTTTTACACGGATTATTTGATCTAACGCGTTTCGTTTATCGTTTGGATGTTTTTCAGCGACTAATTTTTATTCTCAAAAATGAAAAGACAACATTTCCAACATTGAGATATTGATTATAATCGCGATTTTAAAAAATCAAACAAATATTAGGTATTTTTAAGACTTCTAGTCGATTCATTCACAAATTTGAAAAGTATTAACCCTTTAACCGCCATCAGATATTTACATAATTATGTCAAGTACGCGAATAAATTTGGAAATGCAAAAATATAGCTAAAAATAGAAATTGTTTACGAAACTTATAGGCTCTAGACATTTCCACGAACACATTTGTATCTAAACATTTTTTTTACGAGGTTGCTGGGACGTTTCGTCTGCGTGGGCGGTGAAAAAGTAGTCGTCACGCCGGCGTGACAATAGCGGATTATCGATCAAAGGGATTGTTATACTATTATATATTAATATTAAGGTTAGTTATTGAAAAAAAATCATAAAAAAATTTAGTTATTGAAATCAACAAACTGACATATAAAAGTTGTTTTTGTGAGGCTTTTGGCGATGAGGTGTATGCATGATGGAGTTTTAACCCTTAGCACTGGACGGGATGACGGTGATTAACCCATTGCGACATAATGATGAGTCTGATTAGTACGTAACCCGATTCAGATATAGAAAATACGAGTCACAATCGTAGCAAATTTATTCATTTGTAAAAAAACAATATTAAAAACGTAAAGTTTAACATCCATCTTCATTTCATAGAAAAAAAAATGTTTCAGTTCATGAAAATCATATTCTGTCGAACACTTCAATACAAATACAGTCAGTCCTCGACTTTGACTTTAATTTAAAAAAAAACGCGAAAGCAATGAATAATGATACACTTAATTTATGAACAAATGAAAAGGTCTAAGATACAAATAACACTGGACCGATACTCGAAATAGTTTGTCCAATCAATATGTGCAATAAATAATATTTTCTCGAGTGTATATTTTACTTTCAACTATCCTTTGAAACTAAAACATATTTTTTGCTAGAAATGTTAAATATTGCGCTTTCCGCGATTTACGCGAAAACTAATTATTCGCGGAACTCGAGGACTTATCGTACACAATGTCTCGGATTCACAAAAACCCGGGTTAACGTTTGTTTATATTTCATCGTCGAGGAGACTCGTTCGGACTCGGATTATTACCGGGGGCGAAGGGTTAAAAAAAAGAAATTTCGGCGTTCGGCCGCTTCTTCGTCACTTTTGCATAATATTAGCGCGACGGGGATTTCTCGCGCAGTTTTGAGAATCATAATCGCGAAGGAAAACGCGTTTCGTCTTCCGCGTCCGATTTCCTAGAACGCGTTTGCGAACGTCGGCGAAGTTTCGCGGCCGTCGGGTCGCTTCCGCGTAATTTCGTCGCCGAGGCGGCGAGACGCGCGGGCCCTCGACGGCGAGGTCGCCTCTTCGGGGACCCTGCCCGAGCGTGAGTCATCGGCAAAAAAATGCAACGAACCGCGCAAAACGACGATCGGCGACGCGTCGGAGTCGCGAAGGCTGCGCCCGATTTGCATTACCCGTTTAGCTCGTATCTCTCCGATCTGCGGTCGCGATCGACGTCGAGTCGTATGCGACTCGTTATAATCGTTTCGCGGTTTTCCGAAACGATTATCGCTCCGAACGCATGAATGAAACTGCGCCGTTCGCGAGCGCATCGAATCGAGAAACAAAAGAATCGCGCAAGATGGCCGCCGTTCGGCGCCAATTTCAAAAATTTTCACTTGTTTTTTTTCCGGACGACGCGTTTTGTAGGTTATGAGCCGATAAGGACTTGTCGGGATTAGTCGGCAGTAGGCGCATGCAGAGGCGACTACGCACCTGCGGCGCGGAGCTCCATGGGCTACGGCGCTAGGGGGCGCTAGCGGGCGCTAGCGGGGCGAAGTGGCGGCGAGACGGCGGATGGCGAGACGGCGACACCTACCGGCGGGGGCGCATGGCGACGACGCGAGCTCCGCCGACCGACTGCCGCCGCCACGTGACGCACGTCACTGTCACGTGGACGGCCGATAGTCGCGCGTGCGCACTCGAATCAAAACAATATCCCAACTTTCAAATTCGAACGGAAAAACTAGTTCCGCCGCGGACGTAGATCGATACCGGGAATTCTCGAGAATTCGACGTCGTATATTCGTGAAAACATTGAATCAAAACGACGAATACGGGATTATTCGACCCGATAATGATTGATCGGGGTTAAATAGACGCAATTGTTGATGAAAAATAAAGATTTTACAGTTATATTTATTCTAAAATATAATTACCCTAATTCCTTGCGACGGTTTCTCATCTAGTGTAAGTTTCGATGCAAAATCATCATCATCGCCACGGGCGCAACAGCCCTATTGTAACGCCCTGACCTCCTCCGACATCCTTTTCCATTTTATCCGGTCTGCCGCTACGTCACTCCGTCTTCCGGTAGGTTTCGATGATGCAGTGTCCTTCTCTACACAGTCCAACCGCCTCGGCCTCTGTCTTCCTTTTCTCCGGGGACAGGAAGGCTCGAACCCTAAGCCTTTTCGGCGGCCGGCTGTCCCGCATCCTTAACGCGTCTTGTATTGTCGGAACAGCTCGTCGTTGCTTCGAATGCGCCGTTCCCCGTTGTCGAATACGGCTTAAAATATTCGTCACAGAATTATCCTCTCCGGGATGTCCAGTTGTCGCTCATCTTGTTTTATCAAAGCCCAACGTTCAGATCCGCACGTTAGGACGGGCCCGATGGGGTCCTCGTAGAGCTTGACTTTGGAATTGAGAGGAATCCTGACCGTAGACGCTTTTAAACGGTTCTTTTTCGTCCTTCTAAATATGGTTTCATTGTTGTTCGCATTAAGCGAGCCGAGATATATGAACTCCTGGAC
>JAGXCT010035543.1:4359-51892 GCA_022495035.1 Philopotamus ludificatus | reverse complement strand
GATTTACGAGTGTCGCGCTAGTATTTAATCGTCGTTGGAAATTTCGCTTCTCGCCGTTTGTGTTGTCGCTTTTTTTATTGTTATTTTTAATGCGTCTTCCGCGTTCGAATTCGCGTTCCGTTGCGGCGCTCGCGGCCGTGGCCGCGCGCCAGCGGGCCGAAGAATAGCTCCGCGATTCTTTTTGGATTGTTTATGAAAGACGTCCCGATCGATGTCCGATCTCCTAATCGATCGTCGAAGAGGGTCGAGGGTCGCGAGCGTCGAGGATCGGGATCGATTTCTGTTCGAAACGAGTCCGAAGTAGAAAAAAAAACATATAAATTCGTCCGTGTGCATTTTCATGTTTCCGAAAACTGATCGCCGTTCGATTATTATCGTTGAGTATTTTTTTTTAAATAAAACGTTCGATAATGCGTGTATTATCAGATTTGCAGTTTTATTGATTGCATTGTTGTCGAAATGAATCATTTTCTTTTGTTATCCGTTGCACAATAACCTCCAAATATCCTAAAGATTTTTCGGTCCGTCGGACACATTTTTATCTATATAATATTTGCGTCTCTCGGGATGTTAATGCAGTCTTTCGAAAAGCTTTTATCTCGTCGTAGGGTGTCGACGGACGTTTGTCTGTCGACGACCGGGATTTATGTGTTCGTTTCGAATTGGTCGTTTGTTTTGAATAGGAATTTTATTTTTACGCAGATTTTCGAACAGGAAATCATTTTTCTATAGATAATTTCTAGTGAATAGATACATTTTACGCGAACTACCGTTTATTGCCAGACTTTGAATAAATCGAAAACCTTGTATTTTTTAAAGAGGAAAGATGAGAATACTCCCGAAGTGAAAATATGTTAAACAAAAAGAGTTTTATCCCCAATTTTATACGTCGATTGAATCTTTTTTACGCGGTCGCGTTTGGAACGTATCTACTATAGCAAAATAAAATCAACCGATAAATAGTCCGAGGATCGTGACTATTCTCGATCCGAATCTTTCCGATTGTGACTCTTCGGGATTCTCTGCGTTCCGTATCTCGCATCGCAGCCCCTACGCTAGAGCCTTCCGGGGTATACTTTGCGTTTCTGCGTTTATTCTCGGTATTCTCGGTCGTTCGAGAGATCGAACCGGATCGCAGATGAATCGCGAAGTTTTCTCGCCCGCCGGGAAGTCGACGGGCGACGAGGTCCATTATGGAAATGTCGCGGTCGTCGACCCTTTGGGGGTCGCTCGGACCCGATGCGATCTCTTCGGCGGCGAGTAACGGTGACCGCTCTTCGGGCGACTCTGGAGCCTCCCGACGTTCCGTCCTCCGAAAGAATAAATTAGGCGATTAAGCTCGCCCTCGCGATATCGTGCTCGTTCCGGTTCGTGACTCGCTTAAGCTATTTTCGTGACTCGTCGCCGTCGACGGTTAACGTAACGACCGCCCCGGAGATGTTCTTCGTCGCCGAGGAAGGCGAAAGAGCCGCGCGCGCTTTCTTTTCCAACTTCTAGTTTCTGCGCGAAACGACTTGCGTTTTCTCTATTGTAAATACGCAACGAAACGAATAACCGCGATTTATCGCCGAGAGATAACGCCGATTGCCCCTCGATGAATGGACCGTTACGTTTCGTCGCTAATTATTATCTCGCGTTTTTGCACTATTGAACGATTATTAATTTCCTTATCGACGATCGTAATCGGATTACTCGACGCGTCACTAATTATGCGGTCGTTCGTTTCGTTGTTACGTATTTAATCGGACTAATTAATTGCCGTCCGAGCCTGGGCGTAATGCGATTAATGCAAATGCGTGCAAAAATATGCGTCGGGCGATTGTCAGCAGATCTCGGCGCGTAAACAATTCGCTCGCGAAAACGAGACCTTGGCCCGGTCGACCCGAAGTCGCCTATGGACGCGTCTTCGGCCTTCTGACTGCCGAAATACGACAAATCGTATACCGATCTTGGGCGAATATGACGCATCGACGAACTGTAGTGTCCAGTGGCGAATTTTTCGGGATGCTCATAATGCTGGAGCATCGGGCCCCCGATCGTTGGGAGCCCCGAGACCTTCCTCGTTGTTTTATAAACTTTAGTTTTCTTTTTTATGAGCCTCAGTCTCGGCTTCACTTGCAAGACGAAAATTTAACTCGGAGGCGGCTTCATATTTATATAATCGAACAATTCAAAATTACTCCTGACATTTTTTTCGTAAATGCTCATAAAGAATAATAAATTAACAAAAAATGTCATAATAACTTGAAAACAGGACGTGATGAAATCATCATCTGCTGAGAAAAGAATGCGACCTATTTTAGGAAAAAATAACGTGTCATCTGATATTTAATCACCCGATATATATATATATATACGTATATATATGTTTTTTTTTCTTTAATTAAAAAAATAATGTATTTTTTTTAATCGGACATCAGATCAAACCCTATAGATGCTTCTTATTCATTTACCCAATGGATATCTCTTAAAATAATTTTGTAAAAAAAATATAATGAAAGTAAGTCATAGATTCCACTAAAAGTATACAGAGTGGAAAAGGTTAACAATCGGGATAACAAGTTGTTATCTTTATCGTTAGTAATTGGAAAATAAATATATTTTTTTCCTTAAACCTTTTGATATTTGTTGCTAAGAATAGTTTTTTTCTTACCTATTTACTTTGTTTTTTTATATTTCGTCTTCTATTAATTATATGCTCCTGGGGCCCCTCGAAATGTAATTAGCAACACAGGTCTTAAAAAGCCACCGTCCGCCACTCGTAGGGTCTAGTGATATTGATATTTTTTAATAATTAATGTTAGGTCGACCCATAAGTAATATCGTTTTCAGCCGGGACTTGATCTAATGTGTTCCGATACGTTTAAACGTACGACGTTCGAATACTCGCTAGCGAGGATAGCTTTATTCCGATAACGCGCGGGTAATAGTTTGTCTTTTTAATAGCCCATCATGAAAATGGCGGCCACGGAGGAGCACGTCGGACGCGTCATGCTTTATGAGTATAAACAAGGCAACGCCGCACCAAATGTTGTAAACAATGCCGAGGAAGGGGACGGCGAAGGTGTTTTGAATATTCGCAAGGGCCGACGACGACGGTCGGGTAAATTTCGACGAGCCCCGTCGTCATCGATAAAGACGTTTTGAAAGCTGCAATCGAACTAAATGCATACATGCCCGACCGACGAAGAGTCGGAGGAAGAGATCAATTCACCGTCGCCCGCCCTTCGCCGGTCGAAGGAATCTGGAATCGCGGCCGAGCTCGGCAGGTGGGGTTCCACACGAACTCGCCGACGCTAATCGAAACATCTGCCCCGCTCTTCGGTCGCCTGAAAAAAGTCTCCTTTTTTAAACCGTCTAGGGCCCGGCGGCGACCTTGCTCTTTTAGATTATCGTTTATTCCGAAGCTCGTAAAATTTCATCGATGGAAAATAATGCCCTTCTTCCGAGGCGCTCCAAAAGGATCTTCGAAACTTGCGGACCGATCGGCCGGTCGATTTCTTTATGAAAGATCTAAACTACAGTTCTACTTCTGTGATGTTCCATTTTTCGAGATATAGCAATATTGCTTTCTGTCTTCAAAACCTAATTATTTATTTCTTTAAAACCTAACCGACGTTCCTTACGCAACGATTTTATATCTCGGGGTCGATTACTTCTTCAATAGTCCACTCTCGGCAATCGAGTTCAATTCGCAAAATCTCCGCCCGCGTCGCCGATCGATTCTCGTCAATATTATCGAAATCGAATCGTCGCCCTCACCGGACGTCGAAGGACGGTCGCGAAAGACGAGGCGCTTCCTTCGGTTCGGACTTTCGACCGCTTTCCTTCTCGGTTCCGAGCTTTGCAAACGTAAAGCCTCGGATTTCTCCCGGGTTGAAGTTTTCGGGGGTCAGTTCTCGTCGCCGGGACGCGGCCTCGGGGTGAAAGAGAGAAATCCGAAAAGTCGAACGATTCTAAAGTTTGCTCGACGCTAATTTTGTTTTTTTTTCTTTTCAGAAGAGAAATCTCCGAAAAAGAAGAAACGAGTCGTCCTCGAGAGCGTCTCTAGAAACGAGGCGGCCGAAGACGTCGCGCCCTCGCGAGAGGAGCCCGAAGACGTCGAGAGCTCCGCGGGAAGCGTCCCGGAGAAGGCGGAGGAGCAGGAGGAGGTCGACGCAGCCACGGCCGTAGCCGCCGAGTCGGGCGGCCGCGATGCAGTGAGGGGAGCGGCCGGCCGGGATGTCGCCAGGATGGAGGACGGCAGCCGCTTCGCCGACGACCGCAGCGACCGAAGCGACTCGGGCGTGAGCAGCCTGCGCTCCGCCTCCGGGGACGAGCGCTCCGGCTCCAGGTCCAGCGCGCTCAGCGAGGAGCCGCTGCCTCTGCCCCTGCTGCAGGCCTTGCCCCTGCCTCTGCTGCAGTCCCTGCCTCTGCAGACCCTGCCCCTGCAGAACCTGCCTCTGCCTCTGCAGCCCCTGCCAGACATGGCGCAGCCGCCGCCCCCGCCGCCGCCGCTGTACCCGCCCTTGCTGCGCCTGCCGCCGCCGGCGCTCTACGCCCCGGCCCCAGACCTGCTCTGGCCCAAGCGCTACGCCGACGACTACATGGAGCGAGAGCGCCACGACCGCCATCTCAGGTCAATAATTGTACTCGATTGAAAGGGACCCCCGCAGTCCGATCCCAACGCTCGTCGGAACCGCCTTCTCGAGCACTATCCCGAACCTTCCGTTCGGATACCTTATTCTCGTTACGTTAACGCGTGAAAGTTTTGACCGAATTAATATAAGAATTAAACAAACGAGACAAAAATTTCCGTGTAATCATACGTTTAGACCTAGAGAGACGTTAAATGTATCGTCATCGGGCATCAAAACGATAGCAATATATTATATATATGTATGTTCCTTTAATCGAACAGACGATTTAATGGACGGGAGGAATTTGTCCGCAAACATAAATATTTGTTATACAAATGCGACGTAATATAAATATCGGTTTAGTGTGCGACGAATTTGCATTTATTGATCGGACAGTAACCTATAATATATAATCGGGAGCCTCGCCACTTTATTTCGTCTGGAATCTGTAAAAAACGACATTGTTCCGCGACATTATAGAGCGTATAAATCCCATAAATCCCTCTCCCGAGGAAGCCACGATTTGTCACTTTAAAACTTGCCAACAAATGCTTTTTTTTTTAAAAAATATTTCGTTTTGACACATAAACGTGCAAAACGTATCTTTGTCCGGCTCGAAACTATATTTCTGTGCCGCGTCCCATGAATATCTACGTTTCCGTTCTCGTCCGTGCCGTCCCCGTTTTGTATGCAATGTGTTTAATGTTGTCGACGATACTCATGCGTGAAAACTTTGCGTAACCAACAGGAACCAACATATTCTGAGGAACTCTTATTCGGATGCGGACCTTCTGGCCGCGCCGGCGCAGCGACTTTCGTGGAATAGGTATGTTTCGCCGAGACAAAGTGTGCGTCCGCCCTCGAGGATCGGGATCAAATTTTTGTGCGTTCCGACGGAAGGAACGTTTTTATCTTGACTGCCGTCGAGCGGACCCTCTAGCGTGACGTCTCGCCGACCGCTCTCTCGAATCTTACAGTATTTAATTTTGCGATTTAATGCGGTATTCCCATATAAAATAAAACATCAAATTTTTCCCGTCTCACCGGCGTCTAATATAGAAGCGCTAGAATATCTCGCTTCCTTTGATCCGATTTCTGTCAAACACAATGAGCAAATCGTCGAGTCAAATTCGAGTTGCCCGTCGCCTTGTATTGTCTTTGTATTATTTTTAATTTTTCCTGAGCTAAAACTATTACTTTGCGATCTAAATACGTGTTCCATTTGAATCGATTCTAAACAAAAAGAGAATTCTACAGAATCTTCGCTTAACTTATTTTTTTCGATATGAAATATTTAGCGTTCCGTATAAAATCGAGTCATAAAGTTTGTTAAAACGACAATTTATAATAATTGAATATATAATTTGTTCCTATACAGAGTTTCTCGTCGTTCGAAAGTTCCCTATCGACGGAATTGAGTTTCTATTGTTATTTTAAAAAATACTTTATTTAAGTTATTATTTTGACGTATATTTCTGTTATATTCAGGGAGAGACGGGACCAGGAAGTGCGGGATCAGATAGAAAATCAACAACTAAAAGAACGGGAAAAGGAAAGGGAGCGCATCGAAAGAGAGCGAGAGAGGGACAAAGATAAACGAGACCGCGAACAGCTAGAAAGGGAACGTCAAGAAAAGGCAGTTCATAAACATTTCGAAGAATCTTTGAGATTGGCCAATCAAAAGGTAATTATTCATTTGTTTAATTATTATTTTAAATTTTTTATTAATGTTATTAACGGTCGTTTGTTTTTATTTTGTTTCAGCGAGAACGTACCATCTCTTGGAGTTTAATAAACAGTTTAACTCCGCAAGGTAGAGGCGCCGTCGTCCCGAACGAGCACGAAAGAGCTCTGACCGCCGATAGGTTAAGAAACGATGTGAGAGATCAACGTCCTTATTATAGTCCTTCCCAAGTTAGTATTTTTAAATTATGAAATATGGTTTGTAAGATTTTATTTAATGTCAAATAATTTACTACGATTTCGATATTTTTAGGTTCAGCGTCCCCCCAGCGTTCCTAAAAACGATTATCCTCCCCCCGCCCACAGTAGGATATCGTCGCAGAAATCTCTCGAAAAGGCCCCCGTTCACGTCAGCCTCCCCAAAGCCGAACCAAATTTTAACATGTACAATTATAACGCTTATCATCATCCCGGCTATTTAAATCACGACGGGAAACATAAAACCGAACATATCGGTCAACCGCAGCTTCACAATAATATTTCGGCGTCGAAAGCGCCGAGCATTCACGAAAGAGACAATTTGTTGCCAACGCCGCCTCCCATTAACGAATACAAAAATTCGGTAATAGTAAAACACGACGGCAAAATGCCGCACTATCCGTTAGAAGCCAAAGTGCACCCGGGACATTCTCCAAAATTGAGAGGAAACGATATTCCGTGTCGGTACGTCAACGCCTCGCATTCGCCGGGGATCGAATATAGAAATGCCCCGCCTCCTATGCAAACTACTCAGCGAGGTCGACCGCATCATCATTCGCCGGTGCCGGTGCCCTCTCGTGTGACCGTTCCGATGCAGCACGCGCCGCTCCCGGCGCAGCAGCCCCCGGACAGATACGGCCGTCAGCCTCCCGCGAACTATAATTATCATTCCCAAGGGCCGCCACCCGCGGCGCCGCCGGCCGTGCCGAGCAAGCCGAAAGTTTCCAGTCCGGCGCCTCCGCACATATATGGCAAACCTAGTGCGGGAATAACCAGCGGCATTCCGGTGTGTCGAGCTCAAGAGACGGTCGTTCCCGTAAATCCTATTCCGTTGACGTCCAAAGTTAATACGGCCAATTGTTTCAATGTGACGCGTCCCCCGCCGGCGCACCATTGGAGAGGAAATCCGCGTTCAGTTTTACCTCATAGAGACTCGCCGCCGTTGGCCTCCCATCCCGCCCCTCTCCCGTTGGCCTACCAAACTCAGCCTTTAGATCTCGGAGTATCGAGCGAGAGAGACGAAGCGGACCGATCGCCCAAACGACGCGGTACGCCCGTCCTGAACGTTTCCGATAATGTTGTTGATTTCAAAAAGAGACGAACAGAATCGCTATCTAGTCCTATATATCGTATGGATTCTATTCAACAATATCCCGTTACGAACAACACTTCGCCGCTACTCTCCCGAGTGAGTGAACCTACGCCCCTAATTGCGAGTGCGGCGACGACTATTACCACTATGGTGAACACGGCCGCCTATTGCACTTCGCCCGCACCCAGGACGATCACCGACTCTCCGGTTAGAATACCCTCGGCGGACGGAGCGGTCAGACCTCCCAGCGTTCCGGACGTCAGCGATAAAAGTAGAGAATCTGAAGCAATTAGTCCGCATTCTCTCTCTACCCACTGTCCGTCGCCGCTCCCGACGGCGATGCCGGTGACTACGCAAGTAGTATCGCCCACACCTTCCGGCAGCCCCAAAGATGGCAACGCTCCAGTCAGACATTTGAAAAAGGCCTGGCTCCAAAGACACGAAAAGGCACCCGAGAGCGAACAGGAATCGCCCGGAACGGGAGGGGGGAGCAGTGTTTTGTTACCGCTTGTGACTCGTCCTTCGGATACTTTATCGTTAAATAATGTAGGTTCAATGGCTGTAAACAGTATTATAAGAAATAAATCAATGAAAATTTCTAGAAAATCGACCCAAAAGGAAATTAATGGACATTGTGATGATTCTAGAAAGTTAGAGGATAGCTCGAGTTCAGACCAAGAAAGAAGCTCTAAAAGTCCACCCAAGAGAAAGCCACCAAAAGTTAAAAGAAAAAAAGGGGGAGGGACTCGAAAAGTTGGTTTAGAAGACATCAAGAAAAAGAAAAGTGCCGCGTTGAGCGAAAGTGGTAGTGATAGTGACAAAGAAAGTAATAGCGATAAGGACTCCGATTCCGGTGCGAGTTTAAATCATTCCTCCGTGGTGAAACGAACGGCCAATGGAGGCAACGGTAATAGTGCTAGTGCTAAAGAACCAAAAGACAAGGAGCCAAGAAAACGAGGTCGAAGACCAAAGACGTCAAAAAGTGATAAAACTGACGACGAACCTATTAGAAGTAAAAAATCCAAAGACGATCCTCCCGGAACACCTTTTAATAAACCGCCAGTCAGCCAACTTAAGAAGACCGGCGAGTCTTTTTTGCAAGACGGTGCGTGTTGCGATGTCGCCCCTAAGTTAGCAAAGTGCCGAGAATGTCGATGGACTCCACACCAGCGTTCTAAAAACATGCCCAACATATTCTGTCGGTTTTATGCCTTCAGACGCCTTAGATATACCAAAAATGGACTATTGGCAATAGCTGGATTTTCTGACCCCAACAAAGACCCTTCGGAGGTAAGACTAATCAATGTAGCTTTTGTTTCTTCTTTTGTTCTAAGATATTCTTTCAATATACAATTTGCTTTTTAGGAGGATAAAAAATTATGGCTACAATCATGCGGTACAAAAGATTTGGACATTGAGATGAGTTGTTTCCTTTTGCGACAAATAGGGGACCAGTTTTGTGAGTTACTACAACAGGAACGTGAAGCGAAAAATCATAACCTTAACGAAGGTAGATACAATTACTTTTTAATCATAAATGATTAGATTTAAAAGGCTTGAAAAATAACATATATTATTTTGTATCGCAGACAAGACAATAGCATGGAAGAGAGTCGTACAGGGCGTAAGAGAAATGTGCGATGTTTGCGAAACAACATTATTTAATTTCCATTGGGCGTGTGGAAAATGTGGCTTTGTCGTTTGCCTGGATTGCTACAAGGTATTAATTAGTCTTATTTTACATCGTTGAATACTAATTAGAACAAATGTTTATATATTTTTTATAAATTATCAACAGAGTCGAGCACAGGGTGGTCGTAAAGTTTGGAACACCGGAGGAAGTGCTGCACGCGAACGAGACGAACACGGCTGGTTGACGTGTACGTCGCGTGCTCCACACGAACAAGCAAAACTTATGCCCACTCAGATAGCCGCCGGCGATGCTCTCGCTCGAGTTGGAAAACGTGCTCACGGTGCTTCAGCACTGTGGGGCGTTCCTCGGCACTGTCGATGTTCACCACCGCCTCCTGCATCACCCAATGCCATGAAAGCCTGTCGAAATTTGTTGTGTGATGCCATAGCTGGAAATCTCAAGGTAATATAAACAAAACATTTAGTGTGACACATTTTACATATCCGAACACAATATTAATAAAAAATTATATTTCAGAAAATTAAAGATATTCATGACGAAGTGATTTCAAACGGTACATCAGAAGAATCTAGTAAAACAAAAAATAATGGCACCTCTTTGAGTTGGCTCGCCGATGTCTCCGTTAAAAATGAGGATAAGAGAACAAACGACGATTCGACGAGTTCAGACTCTGACGGAGACGAAAACTATTCAACATTACGCGAATTGCTTATTCGTCCCTCAAATAAACCGGGAAGCGGAGGAGACTCCCCAACAAACGGAACAAACAAATCGAGCAAAAAATCACGCCTCGATATCTTGGACGACGTTATTTCGAGTGTCAACGAAAATAAAGACGACGAAAGAGAAAACGATATGGATGTAAAATCGTTTGAATTAAAACATTTCGTCAGAAGATATAATAGACCTAACGGGTCCGGTAAAGATCAACTCCCAATCAGGATAATGACACTTATGGAATCCAAAGAGCTGTATCCAGACACACCCCACTCGTGGCTTTGCGATGGAAAGCTTTTACGGTTACACGATCCTGCACATCCCGGAAATTATAAAATCTTTCAGGTATATATATTTTTATATTATTATAATTTTTTTCTATTCAATCGTAATTAATAAAATTTTATTTGTCTCAGGATCAATGGAAGCGAGGTCAGCCGGTCATCGTTTCCGACGTTCTCAAGCACATGGATAAAGATCTGTGGACTCCCGAAGGCTTTGCTCGCGATTTTGGCGAAGAAAAGAACGATTTAATCAACTGTATAACTGGAAATATAGTACCCAATCAACCTATGAAGAAATTTTGGGAAGGTTTTGAACATACTTCGCGCAGGCTGAAAGACGAGCACGGCGATCCAATGCTGTTAAAGCTGAAAGATTGGCCGCCCGGGGAAGATTTTTCGGAACTTTTGCCCGCTCGTTTTAGTGATTTAATGAAAAATCTTCCGATGCAAGATTACACCATTCGAAGTGGCCGATTGAATCTTGCGTCCCGTTTACCAGAATGTTTCGTCAGACCCGATCTCGGTCCAAAGATGTATACTGCGTACGGTTCGGCATTACATCCGGGACACGGCACGACAAATTTACATTTGGACGTGAGCGATGCCGTAAACGTGATGGTCTACGTCGGCGGACCCAAGGACGTGGGCGAGAGGATAACTCGAGAAGCCTTCCGAGCTATCGACGAGGCGGGCTGTGATATATTGACTAGGAGAAGAGTTCGCGAACGCGGCGAAATACCGGGGGCTCTCTGGCACATCTACAGTCCCCGCGATGCAGATAAGATTCGAGACTTACTCAATAAGACTGCTATAGAAAAAGGTGCTCATCCTCAACCCCATCACGATCCGATACACGATCAGAGCTGTTACTTGGACACGGCCCTCAGGGAGCGACTGTATAAAGAGTATCGAGTGGAAGGTTATGCGGTGGCGCAGTGCCTGGGCGACGCAGTGTTTATTCCGGCCGGGGCGCCCCACCAAGTCAGGAACTTGCACGATTGCATCAAGGTGGCCGAAGATTTTGTTTCGCCGGAGAACGTTTCGCACTGTTTCCACCTGACTCAAGAGTTCCGCGATCTATCCGACACGCATACAAATCACGAAGATAAACTACAAATCAAAAACATCATTTACCACGCCGTGAAAGATTCGCTAGACTGTTTAAAAAGAGCCGCAACGGTGGCCGAAAATCGTGGTGATTCAGACTCTTCCAAAGATGACATTAAAATGGAGACGTAAATTTCAAAAAGTTATTTTCATTTTGTACCTGTACATTTAGTGTTTTACGGACATTATAACGTTGTATAGGCTTTCGTTCTTAAAAATAAATCATTTTTAAACGGATTTATTTTAAGACGATTGGTTCATAACTTTTGATAATGTTTCCAATTTGAGCCCCGAAGTTTTAATTGCTAAAAATTATAAATTAGAGGTCTAATAATACTATGTTTATAATAGAAACAAAAAAATGTTACCCTAAATGCTAAAACAACGAAAATGCGTATCGCCAGTTAAAGGTGTATGGACATTTTATAAGATTAAAAAATCGACTTATCTGCTTGTGATATTGTTTTGAAAATATTGTATTTATAAAAACGATTTATTAGGTTATGTTATCGTATCGGTGTAAAATTAGCTGTTCGTTTGTGTTTAAAGTATGTTCGCGTTATTTTAAACATTAAATGGATATTAAGTACTGTTAATGTATAGACGGCGTATGTAAATATTGTACTGACCACTACGGTTTAGATGTGATAAAAATATATTAAATATAGTGCGAATATAACCATAAAAACATGTATATATTTTTTTTAATATTGTAAATTATGGGATGAAAGGGTTTATCTAAAAAATCCTCTAAATGTGTAAGTTGTAAATTGTAAAGTGTTGGGATGTAAAATGAAATGCACGGTTCATCTTCCTGTCACTGATAATTATCTCATAAGATGCACTAGTGCCGCCTCCGTAGGTCATAATCTCGACTGCGAGACTCCCTCGCTTGTTACTACAGCTTTATTTTTGATCGATGGCGATCCGTCGATCCGCAGTCACGAGTCTTTGGTAGTTGTTTCTTCTGTTACGCGCTAGTTTCCTAACGTTTGCTCATTATTGATGGTGATTGTGTAATTGGCTAATTGTTTTAGAGTTATTCCGCTGCGGGCGGGCAATACACACGATTACTTGTGTGCTCATTTTTTTATTTGAAATTTGATTTCCACGCAGACACGGTGGTTGTTTCGACGTTGCCGACGTCGATGCCGTGTCCGCGGGCAGAGCGAAGGGACTGCTAATGAATCGCTGTGCAATTCAAGTTCTACTCGTTGTATTTTTGATGTTTGCATGCATACTATTTTCCTGTCCACATTTTGATATGTAATTAAATAAGTGGTATTTCACTAAAAAGTGCCAATTCAACTTTCTATTCGGATACAAGTTTTATCGTTTAATAGTTTTAGTGTATGAAAAGGGATAAATGCTAATTTTATTTTATTTTTTTTTTGTTAATGGAAATAAGTCAACAATAATGCAGACCTCGTTTTGTCGTTATTGATTTTCCATTAGGGTTTCCTTTGATCTCAAACAGTGTAAAGTAACAACGATTTTTTGCAATTAATGTGTAATTAATGATTTACCTTTTACCCACCTTGCAATTGCATTAGAAGGTGCATTTATTTTATACATACTTTTACGTTTAGTGATCATTCCCTGTTGATCACCGTCTGTGAAGCCATGCAAGACTATTAAGTTTTTGTGTAATAAACTTTTTGTACATTGGTTACGTTCTGTAGATACGTTAGTTAAACTACTCAACTAATTCTTTCCTTCATTACAGTTATATAAATGTGACTTTTCATAAAATTTTGTCCAATTTCTATGGGCAACCAAATTTTTTGTACTGTGTAAAATGTAAGAATGTAAGTTGAAATAAAAATGTTTATATTATCAATTTGTTTTAATACGTCGTCTCGTATCGGCCTTACAATATTCAAAGGCGTAAAAAAATAAAATCAAGTGTTATGTGTTAATTTGATTTGCAAAAGGGTGTATTTGACATAAAAACCCTATATGAAATTATGTAATAGGTTTCCGAGCATTGTAACGAAGGTAAATTAGGTATAAAAGGTAATTCCCCTAAACTAGTGTTTCTTAACCGTATTATTGACATTACCTGTATTAGCATTATTGTACCTCGAGGACATGACCGACCCAAATGTGACTATGACTCAAATGCAATGGAAAGAAGTAGAAGAACTTGAAGTCTTGCTTCGCCATTCATATAGCTACAAAAGCGTTGCGAAGAGAATTATTTTTCGTTTGTTTAAAATTCGGAGTAATACTATTTCTGATGGAATAAAGAACGCCATTCTATGCAGAGAAAAACATTCACTGGGCAATGATATTCTATTGACTGGGATTTATGTTGAACCAATGGTTCGATCCATATTGACGGAAGAACAAATAAATAGAGCCAAGAACGCTCTGTTTGAATTAACCATTCGTATGAAAGGCCTTTGAGTGGGAAATGAGACGACATCAGTCAGCTTTGATCAATCAATACTTAAATTATCATTATCATATCGATCTAATTTTGATTTTTTCTACTAATTAATGCGACGCGGAGATAACGGGCACACAGAGCACCGGCCCTGCTCTAAAAATATAGACTACGTTGTATTTGACCTAATGTGGTACAGTAATACTATAATAATAAAAACTTTATTAATAGTATTAAAAGTAACCCTATGGTGAAGTTCATCGATTATGATTTGTAAGGGAGTTTCGACATTTCTTGCTTGGATCGTGATTATAATTATGGTTATATTATTATATTATATATTATATTAGTGATTATGATTATAATTTCTTAGTATATTCTAAAAATATATCCATGTGGATATAAAAATAATCGCTAAAGATATGAAAGAATAATTTATTTAGACACACAATTTAAGTGCTAAAATGTTTTTTAATTCGTTGTTTCTAATTTAATTGAATAAATAATGGCAAATAAATTAAACAATTATAATCACATTCATTTTTGAAGTACAACATTAATAAATTGGTGTATTTTTTTAAATCATTATTTATTACTTTAATGTTAAAATAATAATAATAACATAAAACTCCCGTTTATTTCTTCTTTAAATACACCCAGGCCTCGTATTACACGGTTTTACATAACACGGCATGATTAATTGTGAAGTATTTTTGTATAACACGGCTTTATATAACACGGTTTCAGAAAAAAACAATTAAAAATTCACAAACCATATTAGATATTCAAAGCGGACGAACCGGGATTATTCCTATATTTTATTATTTATTCTCATTTTTTCTTATTTTATTATTATTTATTCTTATATTTTTCTTATTTTCTTATTATTTATTCTTATATTTTTCTTATTTTCTTATTATTTATTCTTATATTTTTCTTATTTTTTCTTATTTTCTTATTATTTTTTCTTATTTCTTCTTATTGATTTTTATTTATTCCTATTTTATTATTATTTATTCTTATTTTATTAGTATTTGTTCTTATATTTTCTTTATTTCTTCTAATTGTTTTCTTATTTTTTTTATTTCTTCTTATTACTTATTATTATTATTCATTAATTCTTTTTGGAAAAAGCTGTGGCCCTGTGGAAGTAGTACCCGCTGAAAATGTTGTATCACCAATAGAAGTTGAATAGCAAGAAGCAATTAACATTGGTCGTGGTGTTGGTGGAGAAGAATTTGATGATATGGATATTCAAGATGTGAAAGCGGAGGATGCATACGTTGAATGAAGAAGAATTGGTCAAAATGTTGGCTAGACCCTCGACAATTAATAATGACTTCGGAAGCAGTTGCAATGAAGTAGCTGGTAGCGATTCAAATTTAATACAAAAATGTGGTTTGGGATTGGCTGATATATTTGACATTTTTTTATAGAAAATTATCCTATGACGGAAAAAAGTTTGAAGTTCATAAGGGAATTACAACAGATTTTTGGCCCTTTATAGCAGTTTATCACGCTAAAAGCAGACAATTACTTAATGCAAATTTTTAAATGTTAATCCAAAAATAACCCGGAATCCTCTGACGATGAAAACTCACAACCAATCTCGAAAAATAGTTGAACATATGGAATTGTAAGTGATAGCGATGTTGAATGACTGATCTATTATATGTTGTTAATGTTTTTTTTTTAATAAATACATAAATGTATATTGTTTCTGTGGCGGTCATGCTTCGCGCATTTGCTTAAAACACAAAAAAATGAGATGTATACCGACCAACTACTTGAGGCAAAAGGCCCACCTGCAAGATTATGCCATTGGCAAGATGCTAATTGATGCATTGAACATGAATTACGCAGCTGCAAGGAAATTAAATTTAAGTTAGTTTTTTCATCATTGCAAAAAACTAACTACCTGGGACCCTTTCTAATCCGTTCCCACAGAAACTGATTGGTTAGAGTTAGGAGCCGTCCTGGATATAAATAGGGCGCTTGAATCTAACTTCAGAGTCAGGGTTTACCTTTGAAACCCAGTGTACCGAGATACCGACCGAGCTGGTGATGCTCGTCAGAACACTCTCTCCGATGCCTCCAGGCGCTGAAGCTGCGGTCGCGCCGTAACCGCAAATTGCAGACCTCAGGCTAGAGCTGCAATTTTGTGCGAAACGTCCTTACGAGGCTGAAGACGTGACCTTCACCGTAAGCGGACAAAATATCGGACATCAGTGGCCAGTGCTGCCACAGAATCTTCGAAATAGACCGACTGGGGGAGTCGGTAGACCAGAAGCAGATCGACGTCGCTACTTCGACGCAGTGAAACCGACGCGATCGCTTTTATCAATAATATTCTTTCTGCCTTTCTATCTGTAATTCTAGTGCAAATAAATATAAATCTTATGGAGTCAGATTTTTCTATACGGAGGAGCATAACCCCCACATTTCGATTATTTATTTAAAAAAATAAATGAAATTAACTAACTTTGATATTTTTTTGGAATTTTGAATTGAAATCTTTCATTCGTGACATTCTAATTTAAAACCTAACCTAACCTTACCTAACCTAACCCAACCCAACCCAACCTAACCTAACCCAACCTAACCTAACCTAACCTAACCTAACCTAACCTAACCTAACCCAACCTAACCTAACCTAACCTAACCCAATCTAAACTGAACCTAGCCTAACCTAGCACGGTATTTTTTTGGGACATAGGCCTAATTTTTGTATGGATTTCAAACCTCGTATAGCTTGCAGTTTGTATACACGGTGTTTTTGTGGAACCATATGACCGTGTTATACGAGGCCTAGGTGTATACGAAAGAGAACGACGCAAAGCAACCCCAAGACAATATGTGGAATCCCTGGTACAGGCAACACTGGGCGTCAATGGTAAACAAGATTCTTTATTCTGTACTGTAGTTGCGAGATGACAGGTTTCATTGCGGTGCACTTGGGTATAATTTAATTCATTATTTCATCACTGATTAAAAAATACTTATCTTAAATGCGTTTAGTCTCCTTTCTGAATTTAATTATATTTTTATAACGAAAAGGGATAAAATTATTACTTTTATTTTCATATTTATGAAAAATACCGACGTTTGTTTCATAATTAACTTAAAACGTATACCTTTTCATTTATGAATATGAAATTTTTTTTAGGAGCTGGACATCATAGTAAAGATTTGGGTAAAGATTATCAAAAATTATGTTACTCGGCATGTCAAAAAGCAGCTAAAATACTGAACCAAGAAGGTGGCAGTGCAATGGATGCAGTCGAAGCAGCAATTATGGGTTTATAAATTTTACATAATATATATTAGTTTTAAATGTGAATTTTTGTAGCTTGTATGGTTTTAGCTTTTTTTTAATAGTTGTAGTTTTAACTTTTTTGATGATTCTTCTTATTTTTAGTTTTAGAAAATAGTAGCCTAACAAACGCTGGATTTGGCTCAAATTTAACATGGGACGGTACCGTGGAATGTGATGCGTCTATCATGAATGGAAAAACGCTTCATTTTGGAGCTTGTGGGGCCGTCTCCAATGTCCGAAATCCCATATCCCTAGCTAAAAAAATTTGTAATAAACAAAGTGAAGAGCTAAACTTAGGCCGTATTCCACCATGTATTTTAACGGGATCGGGAGCCCAAAAGTGGGCGGAAAGGGCCGGTTTAGAAATTGTAGAGGGTAATAAAATGATATCCTCCAACGCCCTAAGGAAATACAAACACTATCATAGAAAATTAAAGAGATATTGTCAACATTTCGATCTGCAATATAGTCCTCTGGATACAGTGGGCGCAATATGCGTCGATTCCGCTGGGATTGTCGCATCGGCCGCTAGTTCTGGAGGCGTTTCGTTGAAACACAGCGGCCGAGTAGGTCAGGCGGCTTCCTTTGCCAGCGGGGTTTGGGCAACGACCGGAGACACGAATTCATCAGTTCCGTCAGTAGCTGCGTGCACTTCCGGATGCGGGGAGCATTTGATTAGAACGCAACTCGCCAAAAACGTAGCCGAAAGTCTTAGAGACGAATGCCCCACCACCTCGTTGGCGAAATGTTTGAAAGAAAACTTTTGCGAATCTCCATTCCTCTACGATATATCTGAAAAGTTGGCAGGCGCCATCGGGTTGAGACACGAGGGGGGACGAGGCGAATTTTTATGGGGCCACACCACTCCTTCCATGTGCATCGGTTACATGTCGTCGGGTGATCATCAACCTAAGGTAAATGAATAGTTTTAAACCGACGAGACGATAAATATAAAAACAACTTTTCTTTCTAGTACGTGATGTCACACCTTCCGTCGAATATCAAGAGCGGAACGAGTGCAGTAGTCGGCGGTGTTCCGTTCTCCATTATTCTAAAACTACCCCCCGTCATACAGTGGGAATTGATTACAAATTCCAACGAATAAAAACGACAATAGCACCGAATAATACTCACGATTTTGCTTATAATAATTTATTTCAATTAAATATAAATATAATCACTGAAATAGCAGCCAAAGATTTACATGTAAAATAAAAAAAAGGTTAAATACTGGTCAATAAGTCTTTCTTTAATATCTGTATATATTTTCTTTAAAATATGATTTATCACAATTCCAATAAGATCTTGATTCCGATAAGAATTCTAAATGTACAAAGATTCTGAAATTTATCCACAGTGATACTTAACACGATAAAATATTATGAACACAACTCTTCGAGAGTTCCGATTCGCAACATTTCGAATAAACCTGTACACACGGTATAAGTTTCACTTTTCACCATCATCACATCAAAGGAACAACCAAATATATATTTTTTTAATCATATACATTAAAAATGATTTAATTTGGCTTAGCTGCTACTCATAAAAAAAGAGAGTCACATAAAAAAATCAAAACACGTCAGGTAATATAGAAAGATTTGCATAAAAGTATATATATATATATGTCTATACAAATCTAAACACGATATGAAATAAATATATATTGGTAAAAATTGTACTGTAAATAAATTATTAAAAATTAATAAATAAAAAAATATACAAAATATTGTACGTATTACTGTAAAATGAGTATCGCTTATTCTAATCAGTTAAAAATGGAATTTTATAAAGCACATTCAACCGCTTATGCGTTATGTTTTTAGACCGTTTATATATTTCTATGGGGTATAGTTTAACGAGGAGCATAAGCGGTCACAACCAATCATCCATACGATCTTTTTATTTAATAAATATTGAAATTGATAAAAGAGACTCTCGTCTGAACATTATTGTTGCAAAACTATATAAAATACACATAATATTGAGGTTTATTTTATTGGATAAAAAATGCAATCATACTTTCACTATCAGATCTAAATGCTATAGAACTAAGACACTTATGCATCCACAAGTTAAAACATTGATTTTAATAACTATATCAAGCTGAGGAAATTGTTCAAACTTTTTCTGCTATAAATTTAAGATCCACATTTAAATCATTTCCGTTTGGTCGATACAGCTATCAGAATCGGGTTTTTAATCATGAATTATTCTAAAATCTATATATCTGTTTAACGGGGGATAATATTAATAATAAATGCTGCAATCTAATAAGTTGCGTGGACGGTCATATCTAATAATATCATAAGCTCGTGTTAGTACGTTTCATCTACATGTAAGCTCGTACAAAAATAAGAATTATAAAAAAAGATAATACAATAGGTAGTAGAAAAATTACGCTAATGGCAAGATATATATATGTACAGTGAAACCCCATCTTTACGTGTTTACGTTTAGTACCCCGTTTGTACGCTTTCTCTCTAATTACGTTTATTTTTATCAGTCCCTTCAAAAACGTAAAAACGAGGTTTCATTGTATTTACCAATCACAGGAGGGATTGTCGCTTTCATTCTAAATAAAACCAGTAAAAAATAGCGGTGGTTGCACTATGACCATTGTTTTATTTTTATGGACGTTTTGCTAATTAAACGATTATTCAAAACTGACTTTCACTAATTACGTCAACACTGGGCGATGTTTTTAATCATGTGGCATTTTCAATTATAAAACAAGATTAATACTCATATTGAAATAATATATAGTATTTAATACTTCCATAAAGTCGATAAGAAAAAATCTAAATCAAATTGATCTTTAATCTTCGCTTTGAAATTATCTTTACTTAATGATCCAGGCAGTGGCGGATTTGGTTCTCGAGAGGCCCCAGGGGCAATTCAATTTTAAGGCTCCCCCTCAAAATATTTTCACTACCCCTACACATACATACTCTCACATCGATTTATGTAAAAAGACAGAAAGAAAATCAAAATTATACTTTGAATTTTTATTGCTTCTTCTATCAATTATTTTTGCTATGAAAAAAAAGTTTAAGAGCTGAAATTTGAGGCCCCCTGAATTAATCTAAGAGAAAATCCGCCACTGGGTCCAGGGGTATGAAAGCACGGTAATTAACAAATGTGATTATGACCCATGGATCAGACACTGACCCACAAAAATTGTTTAAATGATTTAATGTTCTTCTGTGACATCATAGCATTTCAATCAACTGAATAGAACACTTCAGGGGGATAGATAGTATTAATGGTATTTAAAAGTGTTAAAAGATTTATGCCGAATCCTGACTTCCCTAAAGATTTGGAAATGAAAATCCCATAAATCCCTTCCCTTTTTCTCAGTGACGCCACTGACTTGACACACGAGCTTGTATTAAAAAAATGAACAAAAATATTACCAACTTCTCAAAAAGATTCGTCATAACTGATACATACATATGTAATGTAAAAAAAAATTATCAAATTTCTTACTTATACCTATTAAATATGACCCTCACTGAAAAGGTTTGAGATCTCTGAATTATGGTCGAAAGTAAAAACAACACATTTGTTGTGTGATCGGCCACTAACGTTTGAAAAAAACACAAGCTGTGTGTAGTCGCCCGCTAAGCGTTGGCGGAACGATTGCACACATGTTGTGTGATCGGACTGGTATAGTGTTAATACAATTTTGGAGAAAACCAACAATTCATACGACTTATAATTTCAAGAATTAAGCAAAGAGATAAAAAAATAACACTGATTTTATATCTCAAGTGAGGAACGAAAATTTAAATCGAGAGTAAGTTAATAAAAAAAAGTGATTTTGTGCAATTTACAAAATAATATAAAAAAAAAACCCTCATCTCTAATTTTGTACGAGTGCTTTTCTTTCTATAACATGACTGTATTGCAATTGCAGAGCAAAAAAAAACAGTTTATTAAAAACACAAATTTGAGGCTTCACTGTGGTCCGCCAAACATATAAATATTAAAATTGGCCGTAGTTAATATTTGAATTACATTAATTTCGTGAAAGTATGCAATGTTGAAGATTTACCGAGTGTAACAGTCTAAATTGTCCATAAAGCACCATGTCTATTTATACTAAGAACACAATAATTATATTTTGGAATTATAAATATATAGCCAATTGTTTTCTTGCATATTTATTTGGTGTTTATTTATTGAAACCTGAAAGATTTTAAATAAATTAACCTTTAAGCGCCCGTGTGCCATTCACAATAAAGGAATCCTAGTGTAATCCGATTGCAAAGTGTACCATAATCACTGGTCCCGTACGGGACCGTAGGGCAATGAACGACGCAAATCCGCAGTCCCGTGCCACTGGGCGTTCAAAGGTTAATGATAATTTCGAACACGGAAATAATTATAAAGAAACATGGCGTACATTCGTCGAAACTAATAAAATATTAAATTGCGTTAGATAAAAATTCAAATCTATAAAACTTCAATGTAACATCCCTTAATTTCTCTCCTGCCACGATATTCATACATGCATTTTTCCGGACAAATTTAACAATCCAATAGAGATTTATAATTTTGTCGCCTCAATAAAATTGGATACATATAATATAACTATAAATTACAAACATACGATTGTACATTGTACAAAAAAGTATAGGCGGTATAGCGATATTGTCACAATTCCTTAAAACAAAACTTAATTATTAACATTACAAAAAATGCATACATTATTACGGCTACATTTTTTCATGCAACAAAGGCACAAGTAAGTCACCTCAATATTTATATTTAATATTACAATCTACGAGTGTGCATTTAAAGTTTTGAGTGCTATTTATTATAAAAAAAATTAAAATACCACACACGTACAATTAAATCTGGGGATATAATTTTGGCATTGAAAAACAGATCTCAAAAAACATTTTTTTTTTATCACATTTATCGTCAGAAAAATATTTCAAAATTTTCTTACACGCAACCGTATTCATACCAGATGGCGGTCTCCTTTGCGTTGCTTTTGGATTTGCTGATATCTTTCTCCTCTTTAGAAATATTGCTGTCCTGGTGGGGCGGTGTTTTGTTTTCGTTGTTTCTTAAATCTTGGTTTTGCGAGAAGGATTGAGCGGCGCCCTCGCCGATCACGGTGGATATTCTATTGTACACTAGAAAGGTGTTGGAACTCTCCGGTTTTTCCGGAGAATCCTTTTCCTTTTGTTCTAATTCAGTTTCGACCGGCGACGCGAGATTGGTTTGACTGTTATCTTCCGCTAGGTATACCGCTCGTCGAGACCCGGCTCTGCACAGACCGAGAGCCGCTGTAACAGTTGTCGGAGACGCATCTGCATTTTCAAAGCCTTGAAAACTGTTGCGTTGGCTGCTGCTGACGACGCTTCCGCTTAATTTATGGTTGTGCCTTCGTCGCAGGGACGCTCTTATTAGAGCGTCGTCGCCGCCACCGAGCGATCCATGGAACGAACTGTGCGATAACTTTCTCACAAAACTATCAGAACTGTGGCGCGGAGATTCGAGACTGGATATCGACGGTGCCGCCGAAACGGTGCTCTGCTGAGGTTCGGTGGCGGAAGTAGACATGCCAGATTTATCGTGTTTATTGGCTTCTTCTACATTTGTTATGTCGGATTCGTCAGATTCGGAACCCCCTAAAGTGACTTGAGACTGTGTGAGTTTAGAGCTCTCGTCGACGCTCCACGATCGGCGGTTGTGTCTCGATGGAACTTTGTTAATTAAATCGGAGCCGGCCTTACAAACCCGCTTCACCCAATTTGAGCCGAAACTCTTCTTTTTTAACGTGCAGTTATCGAGCTTTCTATAATGCTCCATTATTTTTTCCTCCAGTTTTTCTTTTTGACGACATAAATTGTTTAATTTGTCGGTTAAGATTTTTTCCTCTTGATGATAGTGTTGTTTATCCTCCATGGAGTGTGCCAACAGTTCGTGATATTGTTTTAACAGACACGATACATGATCCATTAACGACCTTCGATCGGAGTCTAGCGTTACATTCATTTGCACCAACATCTATAAAACGATACATTATTACAAAACAGCATTGAAATGCATTTAATAGAGTTTAACAATAATACGAACCTCACAACGCTGAGCAATTTTGTTGAGGTCAAGTTCGAGTCCATTGATCACATCCGTTTTTGTACTCAATTCCCCCGACATTTCCGTGTTACGAAGTTTCAGTTGGCTGGCTTCCGTACGAGTATTTTTGTATTCCTCTTGAAGATGTCGATATTCATTTTTAATTCGGTCGCTGGCGCTGAACAAACTTCTGAAATCTTCCTTCAATTTTGAATGCTCTTTGCGCAAGTTCGATAGATTGCGCGATTCTATTTCGAAATGCTCCTTTTCTTCCTTCAACTCGGTTATTTGCTTTTCAAACGTGTTGCTCTCCTCTTTCATGTCTCTGTTTTCCGATTTTAGATCTCTCAATAAAGATTTCAAGATTTCGCGCTCTTTCAAGATCGAATCATACTCGGAAGCGAGTTGTTCGTGAAGCTTTTGCAGAGAAAGTTGATCTTGCAACATATTATCGTGAATTGATTTGACAGATTCCAATTGCCTCATTAGATCGTCTTTTTCTGCCGCAAGTTGACTGTTTGCGAGTTGCAGTGTCATCTTCTGCGAGTCGAGGGAACCGTTCTGAGATGTCAGAGTGGAGACGGCAACTTGGAGTTTTGCGTTTTCAGCCTGACACAGATCGTACGAATACTTTAGCGTGGACAGTTCTCCGGATAATTGTTCGCACTGAGCGATTATATTAGATTTCATTTGTTCCGGTTCGTCCTTGTTGCAAGAGTTCTCCTTGCACTCGCAGGTATGATTTCTATCGATCGGGTCAATCTTCAATTTGATGTAAACATCGTTGACGATTGTTTGTATGTCTGTGTTTTTCATGATACTCTCGACGACGTCCTCCAGTATAATTTCTTTACGAATTATGTCGGTCGTGTTAATGCCAAGTTTTTCCAGACAAATTTTAACTTTTTCCGAATGAACTTTTTCTTGGACAAGATTTTTTTGGAGAGTTTGAATCGTTTCTTTGTCTATCATTGTTTGAGAAATCAACTCCTGCGATTGCGATTCGAGCTCGTGCATCTTAGTGACTTGAACGCTCATCGAATCCATCTGCTTCGTCAAATTTGTAATTTCTTTATCATCTTGCCCTTTCTCCAGTGTACATTTGTCTAGAGCGATATCTTTGACTTCGATTGTCTCGCGTAATTTGCCTACTTCTTTTGATAAAACAGTGTTGTCTTTTTCTAAACAAGATAATTTGCTCAGAGTCTGCGTTAATTCTTCTTGAATTTTTTCTGCGTTTTCGGCTATCGGCTGCAAAGATTTCACTTCGTTCGCTTTCACTTCTACCGATCTTTCTAAATCCTCCGCTCTTCTTTTAATGGATTTAAAAAGTAGATTAATTTTTTCTTTGTCATTATTTATGGACTCTACGTGCTTCTCCAATTCTTGTATTTTACTTCTATCCGAATCTTTATCTATATTAATTCTATCAATATTATTTTTTTGGTTATCAATGGTATCCTGAAGTTTCCTATTTTCTTCTAATGCATTTTTGAACACACTTTCAAGCTCTATATTTTGTTGATTTAAACGATTCCAATTTTCTTGCAATTGATCACATTTTAGCGCTAGTTTTTTCTTCTCCTTTTCTAGTTCTAGAAATTTATCCGAAGAATCTAGGAACGACTGTTCCTTCAAAGAATCTATTGTCGAAAGAAGCCTTTTATTTTCGAGCTCTAATTTCAGTGCACGCGCCTGAGCGTTACTAGTTAATTGCTCTGATAAGCTGTTATCACCGGATTCATTTCCTTGAGGACAATAGTCCGAATCCTCACCTTGAATATCAAGGCTACTGTTGGTATTGTTCAAAGTGGATTTAATAATGTAATTTAAATGCGCATTTTCTTCCAAAAGTTCCTGCATTCTTTGATGTTCCATATCCCGCTCCTAATTTGATAGAAATGAAGAATAAATATAAAATAAATTATGGAATATGGATGTTTACAAAATTAGTATTTACCAAGACTGAATCGTTTTCTTTTTGTTTCATTTTCATTAGTTCATGTTCGAGAGAACGATTTTTATCTGCTCGTAATCGCGATTGTGAAAGTTGTTCTTCTAACATTTCTTGTGTTTCTAAGAGAACTCTGTTATCATCCCGCAGCTCGGATTCACGGGCTTTATAAAATTCCATATCAACAAGTTTTTCTCTGTATTTTTGAACTTCCAATTCCAATCTGCGCAAAACATAAACGTAATTAATCATTCTTATTACTAACGTGAAAAAAATATTTTTACCTATCAGCTCGCTCGGCTCTTTCTCTGAGTGCATCGACTTCATCTCGATATGCTGCAGTTTTTCTTGCTTCATTGCACCACGTTTGACTTTCTATTCTTAATTTGTTAAGGGCACTTTTGGTAAATTCAAGCTCTTCGCGACACTCTGACAGGTGTTCAGATTTTTCCTCTCTAAAATATGAACGAAAAATAATTAACAGTTAGGATATAAAAAATAGGATCCAATTTTAAATATTTCGCGTAGAATTTTTTATATTCATTAACGATTGACCCAAAATATTTTTGCATTAATTTTTATAACTGTAGCGAATACAGTGCACAAGCATCGTTACAATTTAATAATACGCTGTCTTCTTTGGCATTAACCTTCTTTATTTTGTTACTCTTATACTCATGGCCATTATGATTGAAACAATGGTGCGTGGGAATGTGGTGTACTTTAAAACTAGCTCCCATAACATTTCTTGTTTTATTCGTTCAAACAATTCATGATACCGGCAGAGAAAGAATCATTAAAGCTTTTTCATTAGCTGAATGTTTGATTAATGGCCGAGGTGGATGAAATTTAAATTTAAAATATACATCGGGTTAAATTAAAATTAATATACATGGACGATTTAAATTAATTAGTAAACGTACAATTCCTGCCGCTGCTTTCGGAGTCTAGCTTTCCAATCGGCGAGTTCTACGGCCAAATGATTATTTTCAAAGCTCGTCGACGTAGGGGTGTTATAGGAATTGGAATTATTTCGAACGGCTTGTTGCTTTGCGGGTCTGATGTTATCGTCGTTAGCGATCGCTTCGTTGATGACTAAATTAGACCAATGTGTGAGATAATGATCTCTTTCTTTCGCCAAGCGTCTGATGTGATTGTACATGGCGGCGGATTGAAAAAACTCCAGAGAATCCGGGGTCAACACCAAACTCTGATTGTCGGTAACCTGTAAAATAAAATAATATTAATATGGGAACCGACACGAAAATAAAACCATAAATAAAAGGGCCGAACCTGTTTTATGCACTCCACGATGCCGTGCTGAGTTTCCAGATCCAATTCTTTTATTCTAGTAATAAATAATTCTTTGTTCGGACATTGAACGGCGGCGCCGAGGAGCAGCAGTATTAACAACTTCATATTTTCCAATCCCTCTCTCGATTCGGGCGTTTTAGCCAGGGTTATGCATTCCGGGATGACCAACAGAGTCTGTCCGAGCTCTTCTTCGTAGAGCGCCTTTATATTTTTGATTATGCAGTCGAAATTTTTTACCCGAGCAACCATGAGCGCTTGATCTTCGAGTCCGTCGAGTTTCGCTATTTGATGCGGCGGTTCCGGATCTATTTGGAGGACGACTTCGTGTAAAACTTCCCCATTTAACAGAGAAGCGTAATCGCTGAGGGCTTCTGGCCGTGACAAACATGATGCCAACTAAAAATTATGAAAATGTTAGTACAGAGCACAAAATTCATTTCAACACGCTGGGAAATATATGAAATTGCAAATACAATAAAAAATACTGTGTATTTTTGCACAACTACTTTTCTAAAACATTTACTGTAATGTTTTTTTAAATCGTAGCGAGAATTGCTACCATTCATAATTATTTTCGATTTCGATATCACTGTCGAGCATGATTATTGTTAACATTTATCTATTAGAAAGATGTGACGTATATAAATTGTACGGTGTCTTTTTGATTTAAAGTGAAAAATATGTTTAATATTGTTTCATCAACCCCCTTTCGGATGCCGTATTATTTCTGTCCGAGGAAAGAACAACTTCATGGTTCGTTAATTGCACTTTTAGTTGTCGTTGACGATTATCGCATAAATTGACAACAAACCATTATAACCGGTTGGAAGGCGTTAAATGCCAGTATTAGATTATTTTAAACATGTAAACCTATGAGGTATCGGAAACCCTTACACGGACGGCGAGTTCAAAATTATGAATTGATTGTGACATTTTAAATCGGGAAGTTATACAGTATAACTTTTATGGAATGAGAGAATGTAATTAGTTTTAAAGCAAATAGTTTTATTAAAGCATTGATCCGACTTTGGATATATGTATATAGTAAAGCGAGATGGCGAAAACTGCATCGGTCGTAACAGTCGAGTTGCCATTGAATCCACTCTGATGTAATTCAATACGTTTTGCATCTATATGCATGCAATCGATTATAATTTATACGGAGCTGGGGTCCGAGAGGGCGGCGAGGGCGAAGCGGAGGAGTACCCAGAGGCCGAGGGGCGCGGCCAGCAGGTCTGGCGGCGCGGGGGGCGCGGGCCCGGCGGCCATGCCTCGGCCGGCACGCTCCGCCGAACGAGCGGACAAAGCCGGGGTTGCCGCTGCACTAAATGGCAGACAGCGCAAACGTAAATACTCTCGCCCTGGCAACACCGGCGGCCTTAACAGCCGGCCTTCGCGGCCACGTTTGCATTGCACAATCGACGCACACTGCAATTTTTACTTTATTTCGACGATATTAACCCATCGATCGTAATTTTAAATTATAATTTAAAAAACGTACAGAATTATTTGATGGATTCGAATTGTGGCGCAGCCTCTAGGATTTGGCCGTAACTCGCTGTAATCTGACTTTGTCTAATGTCCGTGGCCATCAATCAATGTTAACAAATGTCCTCAGTTAGCTCGTGCAAAATCGAATCACCTTTTTTTGACGACAGAGAGCTGCCAGCTGTCGACGATAAATCGCACTGGGAAAAAGGCGTCTTCCATATACGGATGCGCAATAAAACTCATATTTAACGAATAAAAAATATCTGAATCGACCAAATTTCGTAAAATGTGTTATAAAAAAATATGAAATCATTCAATACGCTTAATAAATTCTTCCTAAGTGTGTATTACATCTTCTCTCTATTCGATTCATTATTGTTTAACATTAATAAACTTAAAAAAACTGTAAATAAATATTTACACGATATGATTTTACTACCAATAAATTTTAATATAGTCATTGTAATAACAACATAACTTTTCTAAACAATATGTTCATTTTATTCAAAATAACGTTGGAAATACTAACTATTAGCCAAAAATATGGATATTATTTATCATTTTTTTGTTTTGTTGTCTTACTATACTTATGACATATCTTGATATTGATAGTCATCGCATATGGAAAATGTAGGGGACACGACCTGCGTCTTCTTTTAATTCTTGATGATAAAAAAGCATGAAAAAACGACGTTTTACCAACCATAAAAAATAAAAACAGAATCGTACGAGGAGCTATACGCCTCATTAAATATTGCGTTATAGAAATGCAACAAATATTGGGATTAGCACAATTGTATGATGTATATGAAAATACCGATTATTTTTTGTTTTTTCAAAACTTCTATAGCAGCGCTGAAATTTTTATTGGTGAATGATATTAAATGTGAATGTAGAATTATATTTATTTATGGAAAAGTATGAGTAGATTTTCAGTAATAGAAAATGTCCATCATTTTATATATCGGTTATTCATCAATTGCATTTGGAGGTTGCCTGAATTGTTTAGAGATGAGAATGTTTGAGGAGGACTGTCCTAGATAGAGAGCTGGGCGGGCGTAGGGAGGGGGGAAGGCCCCCTCGTGGTCCTCCGGCAGCCAGTGTGCCTCGCGGAGGCGTCTCGCTCGAGCGTGCGGTCTGCGCCCGTCGCCCCGCGCCCACTCGTTGCTGATGTAAATATTTGGACACACATGGTGTCATCCCGGTCTGAAAACTGAAACAAGTCGCTTTTCTGGACTTGCCGCGGACTCCGACACGGGCGGCCGCCTGGCCGACACCAGTGAGTGGCTAAATTGTGAAACTTGTGCATGTTGTTTTGGTTTTTGCTTCTGCCGAGAGTAACTCAATAAGGAAGTGTCTGTGCTGGTAGTCGCAGTCGGTCGTCATCGGCGAAAAAAGGCGAAAATACGTAAGACTTTACTGTTGTATCGCTCATAGATCGTGTGGGATCCATTGGTTTGGGTACAAAAGACGACGTATGTTTACTAATGGGATGCGCAATATGTGCGCGACAACTTGACACTTTGATCACAACAAGACGTACACACGAATCACATCTTATGTTTTACGACCCTTCGACTATATCTTCTGGAGTTAACACTACCAAAATCGCTATTCATTATACACCAAAATCCATCTTAAATAACTACGTATCTACGTAGATCAGGAATTGCAACCTTATTTTCTTGGCGGCACTGTTGAAGTTAAGTTAAAACAAACTATAGAGAACAAAACAGTTAAATCTCTTTTTTGAGAAGGTTATAGCTATCTTTAAGTAAAGAATCAAGCGATTCTCGAAGAGACATAATAGTTGCATAATATTTTCGCTTAAGGGACAAGCACGATGGGATGATTTGAAGATATACATTTCTCAGTTAAAAAGCCATTTAATAAAAATGTATCGTCAAAAGAAGCCGAAAAATTAATCAACTGACATTAGACTTCATCTTCCTAGTGTTTTATTGTAAGATCTCGTATCCTTTGTTCATGAAGATATTATATTAAGTCCTTATTGAATACCGTGATTATTTTTTTTTAGATATTTCTAATTGAAAAACAAACGAAAAATGTCAAAGGATCAATTAAACTAAGTAGGGGGCAAAAATCAATCATATTTGCGGTATATCATGTTGACTGAAAAGTTGTACGAAATACATATAAAATTCCTAGACAAATCGATCCGCTGCTGTGTAGCTTTCGTCGAAATTGAGTGTTAATTTGACTTATACAGGTTGAAAATGCTATCGTTATAGAATTGTATATTCTTCAAGTAACTTGTTCGTTTTCAGACGTAAGCGATCTACGTGTTTTTGTTTTTTCTCCAAATAATTTTCTATTTTTGGCGAGCTGGGACAATCCAGTTGCGAATATTGCGGAGCCACGACAGCTTCTTTCTTCTCAACCATCGTTTACCTTCACGTGTCCATCCATGATGATCTGCAGAAGGCGAACCTGTGTCCAAAGTACTCAATTTTCGTGTTTTGGCGGTGTCTAGAAGCTCCCGCTCCTTGTGAAGAAGTTGAAGAACGGTTGTATTCTTGACGTATTCCCTCCATGTTTAATATTCTTCGATCGCACCACATTTCGAACGCTTCCAGCCGGTTATTGTTCGCAGAGGCGGATTTATAGGGATGCTTTGATGCTGGAGTATCAGGCCCCCGATTTTTGCCCCGGTGACTTTAGAGTTTAGTATTATTTTACCTTTTTGTGAGTTTCTTGAATTATTTTGTATAATTCGTCCTTCATCTTTAGACAACCATCAATCCCCCCATCCCCAATTATATGATATTAGGGCCCTTGAAATGTAATTCCCAGCAAAGTCCATGTCTAGTAATCATACAGAAGTACAGACCACATGTAGGTAGCGTCGCAGAGTTCGGAGACGGATCTTCGAGCAGACTCAGAGATGAAAGCATTCCTCGTCATTTCAGTTCTGGCATTGATTTTCACTTGTTGTTATTATTTTATAATAGCATAAATCGAAATCGCATAATTTATTAAATAAACCGTTTGGATAATATCTTCAAAGTATCCGCACGCTCCAAAATAAAAGTTTATATCGAGATAAAAAAAAATTATAAAGCCCTCCAGGGCGAATATTTTCCGAATAAATAATTTTGTATTAAAATACAATATTCTGTATTTATTTTATTAGCAGATTATTATCTTGCGAGAAGAGCGTGTCGTAACGATTAAATTACGCTCGACGCAAAGAAAGTGATGACACAACTGCATCTCATGCTCGGATCGTTTTACTTTTATTTAAAATTTCTTTACAATACTAAATTGTGATATAAGTATGTTTAATATTGGATTAATCATGCGAGCAGCATCTGGCGCTCATTGGAAATATTCGCCGGTATCGATTTTGCACGCGAATGTTGTTATGGCCGCTTGTTAAAATTTCGAGCCAATTTATGTGCGGCGATACTGAAAAAGAATCCACCGAATTGTCTGGGACTCGACTTTCGTGTCGCCGTAAATTCCCCTTAATTGATTTCAATTACTTGGGGCGGATAGCGCCTAACCTCGCAGTGGCGTCTTCGGCAAAGTTATAGTGAAACACTCTGGATTCTGAATGTAAAACCATTAGCGATCCATTAATGTCCGCTTTTGTTTTGTTTATTTCATTGTTGATCGCTCCGGTGTGTCTTCGAGCGCGGCCAATAACGGCGATCCATATAGTATCACTTCCCGGAAAGTGATGGATCCCCCTTTTTGTTATCGCTTCGTTATATGTATCGGGAAGATTGATGGCCGTTTGATTTGTGAATAATATTTTTGAGTTTGTATGCGCGCGCCCGATGCGAGATGAAATCAAAAGTGCGTAACGACGCCGACCCAATTCCTAAAATAAGGATGGGAATCAATTTTGCCGGAAATGATCGATTTGATCAGAGACACGTGTCAGTTTGACATAGACTCGACAAACCCATTTTTTTAATACATTGCCCATTAGAAACATACGAATATGTACGAATATCTAGGACAGTGGTGGCGAACCTATAGTTCGCGGGTCAGACTCTGACCCACAAAGGATTTTTATAAATTATTTTTTATTTTTTATAGAAGAATATTTTATAACAGAATCATTTACAAACAAGTGTTTTAATTTTTGATTTGATTTAAAAAAAATGACATTACAGCTGCTAGGAGATCTCTTTCATAAGGAGAAATAGTAAAACAAGTGTTTTAAAATGTAGCGCTACTAACCAATACGTCGCAACACAATTAAAGATTGAGTAATAGAATTAGAAAGAAACATTTCTTCACAAATAGATACGAATAAAAGTACAGTTAAACTCCCACTAACACTAAAATCGAGACCGTGTAAGTTGGAGTCGTGTTATTGGGGGTATAGCCTGGCGCGTGTCGAATACACAGACGCTAGCCAACGTTTGACTGTATGCACTGCACAGACGGCCGCCCGGCTGTGTGTATGCAGCCGAACCCGTGTCAAATGAATAGTCGGCCTTGTATGTATTCGTCGACCGTCGACCGCCGGCGTGAATGCGACCGTGCAAGTTGGGGTATAGGCGGCGAATATTTCAATCCATCGCGTTATTCGGATTAGTTTAATAGAGGGTCCGACTGTATGCAAAAATATATTCGATTGCTTTAGATGAGAGTAATGATGGAAACGATGCGAGGAATGCTTTCATCAAAATGAAAAACATATCTCAGTCATCTGCAGACCATCATGGAGAGAAAATATAAGGTAAACGTGGGTGGGAAGAAATAAGTTATCGTGGCTTCCTAATATTCACAACTGGATCGGATTAGGAGCTCCAGATTTTTTTAGCTCGCCCAAAACAGACAATTATATAGAGAAAAAAAAACAAGGACATTTAAATCGCTTACGCCCGAAAACGAACTAGGCACATGATGAAGAAAAGAGTAGTGATGTAAAAGGTTATGCACAACTTGCACTTAATCCGATACCATAAGTGGTAGAAGATAAAAGCGGGATATTCTTTACAAAAGTCGCATATCAAGACGGCTTGGGTCCCTGCGGTATGGAGACAAATGGGAAGCCATCATGTCACGTGTTAGACTCGGGTTCCTTTGGTCTCGACTGCCATTCGAGAGTCTAGTGAGGCCCATATGTTCAGCGAATGAGTGTCTCGCGGCTGGCAAATGATGATGAGATATTGATAGAAGCGCTAATGAAACTAATAATGTTGCAAGGGAAGTGTATCGGTCTTGATATTTTCTTAAGAATTGATAATGCATTTAAAGAAATGGATATAGACCAAGAGACAATTGTTTCTGTAACAACAGACGGTGCACTAATATGATGGGGAAACATTACGTTAACAAAATATTATCCATAAAAAAATGTATAATACACAATTTCTATATGCGAAGTAGGGTTTAAAACTATTTCCCAATGTAGTGTCAGTTGTAATAAAAGTCATCAACGCAAGAGGTCTTAATAAACGAGATTTTGCACAATTATTATAGAAAGTTGAGTCAAGGAGCGGTCAAGTATTTAATCTGTTTGTCAATTTATTAAACGAAATAAAGCCCGTTTTGAATGAAAAAACAATAATTGTGAAAAATTTATGCCGCGGATCTTCGCTTTCATTGAGGGCAATTGAAAAATTTGTAGTCGAATACATTTCCTTCGAGTTGCTTCTTCACATCAGCTCCTATATCTTCAACTCTTCTAAAGGCAGTCGATCCAAATTAACTTATAACCATAATATTCTTCATTTTTTCAGGACATATTTCTTCAGCATCAATAAAGTGTTCCCCTCTTCGGCGATAATTTAGCTAGCTCGCTTTAATCTAGCTACAAGACACTCACTAGCTGAGCGTATGGGCTTTATTAGACTCTCGAATGGCAGTCGAGACCAAAGGAACATGAGTCTCACAAGTGACGTGAGGGGTTCCCTTTCGTGTCCATACCGCGGGGACCCAAGCCGTCTTGGTATGCGGTTTTTGTAGAGTTTCCCTCTCTTGGCCATTGCTGGCATTGGACGTGTATCTTCTACCCTGTTGTTGGTATCGGATTATACCCTTCCGACTTTAAGGAGTTTGTCTCAGTGTTCGTTATCCTCTTCTCTAGGCGTTATCAGCTTATAACGAGTCACAAGTGATAAATCGCAAGTGATTATTAACCCTGTCTCGCAATAGCAATCCTTTCATTATTGAAAAACCAAGACCTTCTCAAAAAGAGGGACCCTTAGAAAGAAGGAAGAGGAGCGAAAGTATCGAGACTATACGGTTTACCCGTCAATAGATTAGGGATTAGATCTTTCTCAGGGTACACTGGTTCTGTAGTGAGAAATTCGTTAGAGACCAAATATGTATTAATATATGCGCATATAGATATATCGGTTTAAATTTTGGTTGGTTTTGATTGGTTTGGTCTATTAACAAGGTATTGCTAACTATTAAAACTGATAAGAATGAGGTAATATTTTATGATAAACCGGACCTAATAATCAAAAGGAGAATTACATGTATATATATTTTTCAAAATAATAAACAATAATTAAATTACGACAGAAGCAACCAGTGCTTATTAATGCAACAGTTAGGATGTATTTAATTGAACTAACATAATCGCCTTACTCGGGGAACTCTGTTTTTATTGTTGTGAAAAATGAACTTGAATGATAGATCGACCCTCAATAAAAATAAATATAGACTTTGGGCGTCATGTCTCAATAAGACTTTCGTTGGAAGAAATGACAGCCCAGAGACGATGATCGTGTTTGGCAACTCGAAGGTCGTATAAAGAAGGGCAATCAAGACTGCAACGGATTTCACCGTAGTATCTGTGATGTGAGATGCATGATGTAACAAAAATGAGTACGCCAAGGTACTCTGAAATACGGCAATATCTATGACACGTCATCAAAATGGACTACGTTTTGGCTGAGGTCTCGATTATCTTTCAAAGGTTGCTGGTGTTTGCATATCTTTTAGTTATTCTATCTGCATCTCGCATTGCTTTAACGCATTCGATCATTTCTATCTATGGATAGTGATTATTATCATCGTAGTAAACATTGCAATTGGTCATGGGCAGCGGCATGGTTGTCGGGCACGCTCCACAGCTCTACGTAAATGGCACGAGAGTGAAACAGAATGAAGGCCAGCCGCCACCGGCTCGCACCACTTGCTGAATGTTAATCAATCTCCCATACAAGATTTTAAAAAGTTGACATTTCGACGGGGAAAGCTGTCTTCGAGCCCCAAGGAGGACGGTACGTGTTGTTCCGCTGATGGCAACAATCTCATTGCGATCGGGGCTGATGAGCCAAATTTCCATATGCAAGGTAAACGTATATGCGTTCTTGTGACTGACGATGTGACGTTTTCAGTAGATTCGATCTTGGCCACGGTGTTGCGTTGATTTTGATCCGAAGGCAAATACACCGAGGAAGATCTATTGCACATCTCCCCACGCCGCCGTCGTTCACCCCCCTCCCTTATCGTCTATTCCGGAAGCTGTTACTGCCGCTTGTCAGAATAAGGGATGGCATGACACATTTTTTCTGTGTTTATATAAAATTTGAATAATCCGAAGCGAGGGCTTCGCTCTGATTGTCGTTCTGTTAGATAACGTCGAAAGTTTTACTATTGAAAGATGGCGGTGATGCAAGAGTAAACATGGCGTGAGCCAGAGAATGAAAAAACCTGATTTTCCTCCACGGTTAGTTAAATATTCACACGTAAGAAATTGAGAGTAAATTCTCAACATTCATCGTATTCACCGTGTCAAGGTGATCTCGTCCGAACAACGGCTCGTATTGAAATCGTCCAAGATTTTCAGCATCCTCACCGCGTAATTGTGGCAACACATCTTCGTCTAAACCAGTTTCGATGTTCAAATTATACGTAACGGTGTACGCGATTTAAATAGTATTCAAAGACCACATCATCGATGACGGTATCTCGGTGTTATTTTTTGTCGTTGTTGTTGTCGGTTGACCGCAACATCTTGTCAACTGAAAATTTCTACATCGCATTTACCCCGTAATCTTGTAGAACTAGCACTGGTATTATGATCAATATTAAGTATGATCAGGATTGACTGTAACGTGGATCTAAAGTATGTCTTCTATTATTACATTTCTCATTTATTTTAAATTACGTAAGGTTTTTGAATTTCCATTTTCGTATGCGGAATTTTATAAATCTGACATTGCGAACGAATAATGTCGAGTCCTATTTATGTGTTTCTTTATTCAGAGATTCAGGCACTCGGCTTCCATTAACCCACATAGGATTTGCAGCAATGCGAGTTGTCATGTACTGTGCAAATAATTGAAAACGTGTGTGACTAGGATTTTTTTCTTTTTTTTTTTTTACTAAGGGTGCGTAATTAAAAAGACTAATTATTATTAATGTTTTGATTGATTACGATATTTTTTTGCGAAGAAGTAATAATTATTAATCATTTTGGCGTAAAACAGATGTTGAAAATTACATTTTTTATAGGATGACAGTATTATCTATAGCGGGGTCACCCAATCTTTTTGCTCCATTTCCCCCTTTCACCAATGTTTAGAACATAATTCTCCCCCTTAGCCAAGACAATAAAACTTAAAAGGTATATTCGAAATATATTTTTTTATATATAGGTCTATGACACTCCAAAAATTCCCCACCGGTTGGGTACTCCCGATTTGTAGGGTTTCAATATAATGCTTATTTTTCGTGACTCGATATTAAATAAATAAAACTTGAGTTGATGCGGTTTGAAAACGACTGCTCCATGGAATAGTATTATTGGGCCGATGTATATCTGTAACAAGAACGTGTTGAATTCGAACCATTGCACCCCCGTTCGGAATACATTTAGCGGAAGAAAGCCGGATGTATTGAATTAAAAGAAAATATCGTACTGATTAGAGGAGCATTAAACGTCTATAAATCTCGGGCGAAGGCAGTTTGAGAATGAGATAAAAGAATATAAAAGTGTCGGAATAGGCCGCAGGAAAAGACGTACATTTCCACTCGGCGGATTCGGGGGTTTCATTGTAGCAAATTTTCCGTTTTACAGCCCGACTGGGACGCACTAAAACGTCGGCCGTTTCGGCTCGGCTGAAACGCCGTTCCGGCCGAATAAATTGTAATAAGTCATCAAATATATATTTGAGTAATTCGGCCAGTGCAAAGAACTAATTGCTCGGGCATTACGTCCAATTGAGTTGGTGCTCGTCTGGCGATGCGCAGTTGCATTTGTGCAAATAATAATTGTAACGTCTGACGCTGCACAACGCCAATCGTTATTTATTTTCGAAATATTTTTCAATATTGCGACGTATCCATAAAGGATCTTTCCATCAAGAGGCTGTATATATTTCCGAAGATTACGGCATCCCCCTGGAGAAATATCAGACATGGCTGAACACGTCAAACGTGATCAAAGAAACGACGAGATTCGACACTTTTCGCCAGTGCATTTTTCTGGAACAGGAAATTGAACGCGACGAAGCAACACTGCGGAATATACAGAAGATGAGCTATTTCAAAAAATCTCCAATCATGTCGCAGTCAAATTAAAATCAAATTTTTAACCGTTTATAAAAAAATCAACATTCATCATTATACCAAAACGATTGAACACAAAAGGGTGTAAGGGACACAGTATGATCGATATATATAACAAGAGCGCTGCCTGGTCGTCAGCGCTCCCGGCGTCGGGTATTGGACGGATGTGCGCCGGTAGCGTAGTGCGGGGGAGAGAGGGGGAGGCATCGTCGCTAAGCGCAGTGTCTCGCTGCGACTCGGTGCAGTCATACTGACTGACTGTAGCGCAATCATACTAACTCATAGCTTCTTTGAACCACGTGTTGCTTGTCATTTTTTGACTTATTTTATTTTTTATATTGTAAATAGAATTGAGCGAAATATACTTTTAAAATTTTAAATACATTAGTGTGACTCAGTTTGGCTTTCGAAAGGGCCCGGTAATTAATGAGACACTTTTGAGCCTTCAAGTTTTAGTACAACGTTATTGAGATGTCAATATGGGCTTTCACGGATAGGTTTCATTGATTTTGAAAATAATGGAGTTATTTAAAACTACTGGGATAGATGACAAAAATCTCCGACTGATTGTAAATTTATACTGACAGCAATAATCAAAATAAACCATGAGACATCCAAAGATATTCATAAATAACTCGGTGTAAGACAGGTTATCTCCGATTTTTTTAAATGAAGGATTGCACGTTACAAAGAAGGGTATCAAATTAAACGAAGTCTCAACCGATCCGTCACGACAACTCGAAACCAACGCCGCTGGCCGATGGGGTGTATTTTGTATGAAAATATACCCCAAAAATTACAACTCAAGAATTGCTAAATTCTTTGACAATACCTCCATCGTACCATCCACACCATCTTATTGAATTAATCGCAAATTTATATAAAAAAAAACTTTCGCTCATTGATTTATCTGCAAAGTCCTTCAAATTATCGCTAATACCGATCAAACTCAAGGTTTTAATCGGCTCGGCGATTAATTGGCCGTTACGCGTGCACAACACTAAAAATGATCATTATTGTTAACAAAAGCCGATATTGATTTCAGACTCGCAATTATGGCCAATATCATTCGTATTAATTTTAATGGCTGATATTTCGCAAAATTTTCAACGAAATAATTATTTTAACAATGATGCAATTCGATTAATCAAGTCTTCAAAGATTTTTTTTGTTGAATATGAAACGTTATTGATCACGTGCGGTGTATGGTCTTCTCGCCACCACCCTCCAACCCCTGAGAATCTTCTACAACCCGGCGGATGTGAATGTAATAAATGCGACGGGTGAAAATCGGTTCGAATCAATAGGACCGTCATTCATTATAAACCGATTTGGTTGTCGGCAGACGGAGTGGATTTGCATAGACGGGACCCTTAGGATTTTGCACTAGAATTACGTGTCTAAATTTGGAAAGCGAAGGATTTATCAACTAAGATCATGCTGTCTATTTTTCTAAGATATACTTAGCATTTAAAACCTTTGCGCCTCAATGTCCACCAGTATTGTACATCGGCTTATTACCGGAATATTTCCCAATGGAAGTCTCCGTATTTAAATTTTACGCAGAAAACATTACATTTATTTCTCCAAATTTCACAGAAGTTTGGAAAAAATTATCCACTAATTGGTCTTCAGAACGCCTTCACGCCCATACTCGTCCACTAAAATTAAGTTAGTATTAACGGCTTTCTTCAGAAAAATATACATGTTTTGGCCCAATTGTATTGTTAATACTTTTTAAAGAAACCTTGGATCGCAAAGGGTTTAAAATTATGATTTCCAGGATGACACATGTTGTTTTTGACTCATCCGACATTCTTTTAGCAAAGTACATGTGCTGGGTTGAAAATAGCTTATATAAAGTATATTTGCAAATTATTGAATGATTCTATCTACGCGATTTCCATTTATTTTCATATTAGAACAAATCGGTGAAAATTTTTAAAAGAATTGCGGCGTTTTCGAAAGCTATTTTATTTCTGACAAATCTTGTGATTTATGGGTTAAAATTCGAGAATGTGGGAGAAGAAAAAGTCGTGAATTATTATGAAGTTATTCGATAATCTCGAGTCCGAATTTGCTATTATGAAATAGATAATAGCGTTGGTTTTTCTGCGGCTTGCGACCGATTTAATCCACCTGGCATGTTTATTTGCAATTAACTATTAAAAAATATATAATTAAGAATAGTTCCGCGTCCAGCCAACATATTTAAAATTATATAGTTATAGATGTTTTGTAAGAAATTTATCTACGGTCTAGAGCAAAATTTTATTTAAAGCGCAAGACCTAATTTTAGTTTAGATTTACTGGCTAAAGATGTGTTCGGAATGATTAGTGACGATCGCCATTTAATCTTTTTTTAGCCGTGTGAAAAATGTCGTGGCGCCACTGTTCTCGAAATGGACGTCTAGTTTCCGGTCGTCCACGGAAACGGCGCAGTCAACGCTCGGCGTCGGCCCGAACGTTGAACATTATACGTGGATCTCTTCAATTTTCACGCTAGGATTTCATGTTCAAATTTTAAAATGGCACTTAACGCGCACACGTACATCGATCATATATGATTAAGTTGTAAAAATATTATGGGCCGTGTTTAATCCGAGCGAAATTAATGGCGTCGCTTGTTTCAGTTAATGCTCGCACGGTTTAACGGGCGCACAGTGTGGCCAACGGTTTTATCGATTCCCTTTTGATATTTTTGCATACTTTAATTTTTAACGGGCCAAATCGCGGTTAGCAATGGTCTTCGCGCTAAAGCTGGAGCTCCAATTAGCAATCGGACACGAACAACTGAAACGACATGTTATCACAGTCGACCGATTTTTATGTACAAGAAATTAATCTGAATACTGTTATTATTGTCGATGGGGTCTATTTTATATGAAAATAGACCCATTTCAAATCAAGATTTGATGAATTCTTCATCAAAATCTAGACATTTTGAAAATATTCATAATATATCATGAACATCATCAATTGTCAGCCACAAAACAGTGTGGGACTTATCAGACTATCGATTAGCAGTCGAGGCCAAAGGAACCTGAGTTTCACACGTAACGTGAGGGCTCTCCTTTCGTACCCATACTGCGGGGACCCAAACCGTCTTGGTATGCGGTTTTTTGTAAAGATTTCCCTCTCTTAGCCAATGCTAGCATTGGCCGCGTATCTTTTATCCTGTTGGTATCGAATTTTCCCCTTCCGACTGTGTCCAGGTAAGTAGGAGGGGGTTTGCCTCGATATTCGTTATCCTCTTCTCTAGGCGTTATCTGCTTATCATGAGTCACAAGTGACAAATCGCAAGTCATTATTAATCCTGTCGCGTAATAGTAATCTTTTCATCATGGGAAAGACCTCTCATTCTGACACGTGTGCGGTTTTACTCGCACTTGCGCGATGTTTTTTCTCGTCCGCATCCGGTACGGAGCGAATAGAAACGTAGATTGTTATTTTTATTTTTTTCGCTATTGCGAACAAATGTCATTGATTATGTATAATATGTATTCTTTAGACTTTTTTCGATAAATACAAAAAGACATGTAGGGGTAATAATATGAAAAGAGTTATTCGAGAGAAATCAAAAACTTGGGGTCTCTAATAGTCCCCATCGGCACGGTTAGGTTAACGAGTCTATAACGAAAATTCATTTTAACTTTAGTAGTGTCCGTTACATAATATTGTTTTTATCCTTTTTTCATTAAACACAAAGGAATATATTGATTTATCGTTTCGCATTAGCATTCAGGATACACTGCGTAACTTTTGCGAACAAATCTTGCAACGTTATTATTCTGGCCGAGGTCTCAATAAGATTTCGTTCGCTAGATAAATGTGAAACCCTTTCAGTTCTAATTTTTATACAATTAATTAGCGGAAAATTCAATTCGTTCCATTGTTCACGTTCTGCGGTGATAAAATGAAACTTTCCCGTGGAAACGGCCATAATAAAACATTTATTAGTACAATACGCATATTTTTGAATTTAGACCGGGATTATTGTAAATGAGTCGCGACCCTCGAAATCGTTTCGAAAATGTGCGCCATTAAATGTTTATTGAATTTCGGGATTATTTTGATGTCGTAATGTGTAGTAAAGTTTTTAGAATGTTTTGAAAGTAAAATATCATTCGTTTCATTTAAAATTCAGATGAATTCGTCTAATCGCTTCCTTTCGACCGCCAATTTCAATACGGTGGTATACGTTCCGAGGGTTAATAGAATCGTTTCTGATTTCGAAACCTTTTTTTTAGTACTACTCCGTAATTACTTTTCGGCTTTGTATTTAATTTTGCATTAGTTTAACAAAATACATTCAAGTTTTCGTTGGAAAGAAATAATTTCATCGGACTTTTCAGTGTTTGTTCAGCGTTTTTGATCTCCACACGCGATACATAGATTAATATGTGAAACGATATTTTTATTGATCATATCTAATACGTAGGTAGTTTGTATATTTTGAATTGAACTTCATTATATTAATATACTATTGAATGAGTGCATTTTATAGCATTGTTAATAATTCTTATCCTTTTTAATAACAGTTTATGTGAATAATTAATTGTGCAATTAAAGAAAATAATTGCAGTCACGTTTTAGTCGTTTTGAAGGTCATTAATTACACTGCATGGGGTTGAAAAAATAAAAATATATTACAATGCAAGTCTTCGCCCCTTTATTCATATTTTAAAACTGTGCACCAATAAAGGGTCTGCAATAAATTAATTAGACGTGTTTAAATGTAGTTTTATTTTTAAATATGTATACCTGATTAAGGCATTTCAAATTGAGATTTTCATTCCGGAAAATCAACGTTGATGAAATAAAAGTATTCTGTAAAAACTTTTTTTTCGGTTACGGTTTAATTAAAAAGTATTTTTTAAATGTTTTAATTTGAATTAAAAAAATATTTTTTACCACAATTTAGAACAACATAAGGCTTAATAAATTAATTGATACAATAATATAACATTTATTTATAAATGGATTGCGTCATATTGAAGAATCCTCTACTTGTTATTGAATTGTTGATCATATATTTCAATTTAATAATAAATACATATATATTTTCAAATTATCGATACCCAATTATGATAATATTTTAAAATCTACATCTTTTAGCAGGCATGCCAACCGGTTCGGGTAATCGAATAGTCTTTCCAGAAAACGTGGTATATTTGTCGCTTTTTATTCAGAGAATCCGTCTTTTCTCACATATTTCCGTAGTTTTATGCACACAAATCGGCATCAGCAATTGATGTGTACAGTAATTTTCCATCCTGTAATAAAAAAAAGAATATTTCCACGGGGAGCTCTTTCACAAAATCCGTATTTGGATTTAATATGCGGGAAATTCCTATAACACAGAGTAAACTCTGTAGATTTTCCACCGCTGATCCGATATTTTTTTCGGTTCGGTTTTCGTTTCGACCAAAATAACGATTATATCCGGTTTTTGGTTGCTTGTCTTAGTTCCTTTTATTACTTCTTCACTATTTATGTGTTTAAAAAACACATTTTGGTTGACCGTGTTCGGGTGAGACCTTGATGTATACCGCGCATAAATGAGACGGGTGTATATATTATGTTTAAATTATTGTTTTGACATAACCCCTTAGGGGTTAATGCTGCCATGATTGATCTATTCGAAACATTACACATTGGTCGCGCTATATAAATTTGCAATATTCAGCTAGGAGTCTGAGACAATGAAAAATTAGCGGTCGGCTCCCCTTTCACGTTGATAAATCGTTTCATATTCAACATTTTTTACCTAGGTAAAAAATACGTGTACGTGTTTTTTTTACCAGCTATTATACTGTTCAGAGTCATGTTTGTACAGTTGGGCATGAAAGAGTCTAGGCCCCCGACCAGACATGGTCGAAGAGCTTGTTTGCTGATCCCTCGACGGGAACCCAGACCCTTTTTACGTGCATATGCCAGGCTTTGACCCTTTGACCCAATTGCTTTATTTTGTTTATCCCCGGCTTTCTTATGACAAAATGGATTGTTTGGAAAATCTCCAGGTGATGTATGCAACGTTGTCTCCTGCTCGGCGATACGATTTAGGTAACCGTAAAAATCTTGCAAAATGATTCGAATTGGATTCCTTACAATCCATTTTGTTATATTACGATGTTATTCATTACTATTCGCATACTTGCATATATTAAAGGCCCAACAATACATTTCGTTAAAAATGCGAAAATATGACTTTAATAATTAATATGTACAGCACATTTAAACGATTTGAGATTTTCTTTACGCCACAAGGAGCTTTAATCACAGCACAGTTTTTGTACATTACAACAATGGCACTGTGAGTTTTTTTAATTTTTGATCGCGATCTTGGGCCCATTCATAATAAACAAGGGCTGGATGAAAACCATCGAGGGCTCCTGAAGCCGAGACTAGCGGAAACAAAAGGCCATATCGAGGGGATCGAATCCCCTTGCAAATGAAAATAAGTACTGGGGAATAACCCTGGGGGCGTCAGATTCCGCTCATGATGAAGATAGACTCCATCGCGCGGTAAATCTCATTTTTTTATTTATAAGAAAACACTCCATCAAATATGTACATAATATAATACTAAAAATATATCATAATATAACGCACATATATGGAAATGGAATTTATTTGAAACGTTAATATTCACCAATTAGTTGGAATTAAATGGCACGATGTTTTCTGTGAATAAAAATGTTATTGTAATACAATAAGTATAGATTTTGTATTGTTATTCAACTAGCATTGTTCGAGTAATGAACGACTAATGAAATCTTCATAAGCTTTAATTAGGTATTATAGTTACAGTATGTGGTATATTTGGGACTTGATTTTTCTAAAATAACTAAATAAATATTACAAATAATCAACGACCTCTATTGTCCACAATAGCGAAAAAAATAATAATTATAATATGCGTTTCTATTCGACTTCGAACTTGAAATGCTTGGGGTCCATTTTCATACATTCGTTTCATAAAAAATATACCCCATTGGCTGATGCCGTTGGTTTCAAGCCGCCGAGACGTATCGGTTAATATGATATCATAGAATTGCCGAGAAAATTTTTCAGGGGTAGTATTTTAGACAGTGCTAAAATAGCAATAAATAAGTCTTTTTTATCAAACTATTCCACTATGTAAATTTTGGCATACTTTCATTTTTAAAATTTAACTTCACAAAGAATTTTTATATTACATATTAAGGGGACCTAAAAGTTATCAAATTTTTTTTGCTGGCGAAAAACATTTATTTATTCAAAAATCTTAAATACAAATTAACAAAATACTTTCCAATATTTTCTAACTCGTTTTGCCAGCGTGAAGGCAGTCGTTCGATTCCCTTTTTAAAAAAGTCTTTCGTTTTTTCATTGAAAAACTTTTCCAAGTGCGTTTTCACTTCGCCAAGATTATTATTTTTTTTACCTCTTAATGTATAACAATCTGAAAATGAAGTAATCCGAAGACGCGAGATCCGGTGAATAGAGTGTATGATTTAAAAGTTCCAATCCAAGCTCCGTTATTTTTTCCCGTGTTATTTTTGCAGCGCGAGGCCTCGAGTTATCGTGTTGAAGGATCCTTTTTTTGTTATTGACCAAAACAGATCGTTTTTCATGAGCTCTTGTTTTATTCGCTCGAGTTGTTCACAATACACTGTCGCTGTGACGGTCTGATCAGGCTCAAGGAATTCATATTGTATAATTCCAGAAAAATCCCACCACAAACGATGACCTTCTGTATAGTTAGTTAGTGATGGTCGAGGGGTCGGAACAGGTACTTCGGTAGGAAGCCATTGTTTTTTTTTACAGGATTATTGTATAGCACCCACTTCTCATCTCCAGTTACAATTCGTCGCAAAAACGGACCGGCTTTATACCGAAACAAAAGAGACGCGCAGATGTGTAATTGTTTGACGACGATCTGAATCCACCATCGCCTTCAGGATATCATCTATTTTTTTTTGGATAAAATCTGTCACTTTCCTGGTTTCCAAGTGATACAATTTAGGCGCTCAGTACTGTGGTTAATAACATGTTACACGTTAGTACTGTAGAATTTTGATCATTTCTTGGTGTTGTAATTATGGGTTTTACATCTAAAATATATGCTCTTAAGATTTTTTTCATTTGGCAAGATTTAATATAATTTTGACCAGACAAAGAAATTTTCAACCTCTCTAAGTACGTTTAAAAAAAACAACATTTTTTTACAGCTCTCGGATGTTTTCTCTATAGCGAGATATACATAAAAGCGTAAATAAACGTTCATTTGAAAAAATTCACGATCATATTCCGCCATTCTAACAAAGAGGGCCGCCGTAACAAAATACGACGTCGTTAAAATTCAACACGTCATAACAGTCGAGCTACGTCCCGAAAGTTAAATCACGCCCAACATTTCGGCTACTCTCCTAGTTGGCAAATGTTTAATGAAAATTTCTTACAAGGTGGGGGGAAAATCTGTGCGACTCCCTCTCCGCCCCGCGGGGTCTATCCATACATAATTTAAACGGTGGGCAAAAGAAAAACTTTTTCCGATTTTTCCACCCCCACTTTGTCGCCTCCTTAGGTAGGTCGACGCAGTCCAACTTTAAAAGTGCCTTTCAAATTCGCAAATTGACGACAGGAACAACTTTTCGGGATGACAAAATGAGCCGCTAATCTATATTTAATACTTTCAACAATACTGAATTTGATTTAATTTTAATTCCGTTGTATTTCGCCATTATTATTATCGCATCTCTCGCACAGATGAATATATTCTTAGATGCTCATATCGGTCTTACAAAACTCAGAGTTCCGATAATACGTAGATGGAAAAAGATAAAAGTCTTTCTTGCAAGTTGAAATTCTAATGGCCATATCCGATCGCCGCAGTCGGCGGAAATAATTGGAGTTCCTTCTCCCATTCGTTCTGCTCTTTTAAAAGGTTTCACTCTGGCATTACATACAATTTTCAGAGAGTTTTTCATCCTCGCGAAGAGGGCGCCCTCCCCAGGCCAATAAACCTAATATTTATTGTGTGAAATCAATAAATAAAGGTTTCGCGTGGTGGAGGTTTCCGCTAACCTTTTAGCTTCACGTCAAGTGCTACGTTACAATCCACGTGAGTTATCAAAAAGGAAAAAAAACTTTTCCACGAAATATATCTTTGATGGGCCGTTCGAATCACGCAAACATGACGAGTTTTGACCGAAATTTAGGTAAAAATTTTCTTTTGAAAAACATTTGACATAAAGTTGATGTAATTATGTCAAAACACATCATTTTATATTGCGAGCATCATACTTTTGCGGTTTGCGGTATGTCGACAACATTGTGTTCATTGTGTGTTTTTATTAAATGCGTCATTGAATTATGTCAGTTGTTTTCAGCCAATGAAATCATATTGTAAATTATAATCTGTTTTACAGAACGTAGGATGCGTTATCTATGTCATCTATAGAAATTACTATTGTCCGCTAATACTCCCATATTGAATTTGGAAATTAAATAACGGAGTAAAAGTAGTTCTGTGAGGATGAAAAATTAATTACCTCTGATTGGTGGAGAGAGAACGTCAGGGTGTTACCGTTCACCTGTTCTTAAACAATTCACTTACACTAGTGTGTCAGAAGTAAATAGACGTGACTTCAGTCGTGTCTTGTGGCTCCAATTCTAACATGGCAGGCTTCGAAACAATTGTTTTAGTTAGCCAGGCCCTTGCTAAATTAGAATTAATAATCGGTTGCATTTCCCAAAGGTCCTGGATACCAGGATCGTCTGAGATTGACAGCTCCACTCGCAATCGAATTATCGGACATTTCGAGTGCGGTATAAGCTAATGCGATATCTCTGTCAAATTAAAAAAATCTTATTTTGTTTTCAGAATGGTCACCCATCTGAATACTATTTGCGCTTATTGGCAATTAACTCTAACAATCATAGTTGTATTGTAATTACCTCCAAGCTATGACGGGTATAAAGATCTTATTATTGACTGTAAATAAGATGATTGTCCTGTTCAAACGAATTCTAAAAACATCTGTTTCTTAAATATCGAGTAGAC